>PVIY010033854.1:0-27672 GCA_004026745.1 Myrmecophaga tridactyla | reverse complement strand
TGCCTGAAAATGTAGAGCTGTGTTCCAGTAGCCATGTTTCTTGATGATGATTGAACAATGATATAGCTTTCACAATGAGACTCTGTGAATGTGAAAACCCTGTGTCTGATGCTCCTTTCAGCTACCATATCAACAAAAGAGTAGAACATATGGAATAAAAATAAATAATAGGGGGAACAAATGTTAAAATAAATTTAGTTTGAAATGCTAGTGATAAATGAAAGCAAGGGGTAAGGGGTATGGTATGTATAATCTTTTTTTCTCTATTATTGTTTTATTTCTTTTTCTGATGTCTTTTTATTTCTTTTTCTAAATCGAAGCAAATGTTCTAAGAAATGATAAATATGCAACTATGTGATAATATTAAGAATTACTGATTGTATATGTAGAATGGAATGATATCTTAATGTTCTTTTGTTAAGTTTTTTAATTAATTTTAAAAATAAATAAATAAATAATAGGCAGAACAAAGGTTAAAATAAATTGAGTAGATTGAAATACTAGTAGTCAATGAAAGGGAGGGGCAAGGGGTATGGCATGTACAAATATTCACAAAAATGATCACGGTGATGAGTACGCAACTGTGTGATGATAGTGTGAGCCACTGATTGTCCACCATGCATGGAATGTTTGTATGTCAAGAACGCTCATATGTTTGTTGTCTACAATAAAAATATTAAAAAAAAAAAAAGTTTCTCCCCTTTAGAATGTGCCAACACTTTGCATACAGTATGTCAGATCCTCACAAACATTTAGAAGGGGGGATAATCCTTTCCAATTTAGATATAAGAAAATGATGTTCAGGAAAGTTATGCAAGTTTCCCAAGATCACATAGTTGATAAGCTGTGGAGAAGGGATTTAAACTGAGGTTCTGTCAAGTTTCAAAGTCTGAGCTCTTTACATTCTGGTATTGACTCATCCTTTCTTCTCTTGTACCACAGAAGATCTTCCAAAGTAATGGTAAAATTATTATTGTTACTAAATTAAAATATGTGTGCAAAGAACAAGGACTGGTGGGATTGTGCAATTTCCCCTTTTTGCAAAATTGTCTTTAAAATGATCATATTTTTACATATCAAAGGAAATAGGTGACAGTAAAGACAATGTAACATATGAACCACCCACTGCTTTGTTGGCTTTCATATAATTAAATTCTTTCTTTTCTCTTGAAGGCAATTACATGGAATTGCAAAGATGAATAAAAATAAACTGATTCATGATTTCCTGGAGGTAGTTTCAAGCGGTGATGTGGAACTCATCTGTGGCCATATTACTCAAGTCCATTCCATCCTTGGAAACCTTGACTTTCAGCACCCAAAGACTGGGAATACACCTCTAATCACTGCAGCAGAAGAAAACCTAGCAGAGGTAATGTGGTATCTTGGCACCTAAGGATAAAGGGTCTTCCAAGCTAAGGATTTTGAAAATGAGCACCTGGATTTGGTGAGGGGGTGGAAACTTCAGAATAAAAAAGGGCTTAAAAGGGGAAAATGGGATGAAAAAGACCAATTTCACTCAACCACACAGGTTGGTGCCTCCACAAGTTCTTGGGAATCCAAATACAAGCGGACTCTCAAAACTGCCTGGTCACTTTCTTTCTCAGTTCGAGAAAGAAACTTCTCTTGATTATGTTCTTATCTCTTTTTCTCTTTTGGTTCCTTTCCATTAACACCTTTTTAAAAATTATGAAATGTAGCATATATATTAAACGTATATGAAAATATGTATGCACAACTTAAAAATAATGAAACAAGCACATGCGTACCCATCTTCCAGGCCCCCCAAATAAAAGATTACCGTGCTTCAAAAGCTATCTATATATGCTCCTCCTGAATTGCTTCCCTCACACCTGATAATCATTGTCTTGAATTTTGAGTTAATCATTTTTTTAGTTTTGTCTCTTCTGTATATATCCCTAAATGATAGATTATATACTTTCTCCTGGTTTTGAACTTTATAAAAACAGACTCACACTGTATTTTCTCTGTAATTTCTTCTTCTGCTCCTTATTCAGGTATTCAAGTCAACTCAATTCTCTGGCAAGTTGTTATGAATGATAGAATTGTCATTGACTTCCCCTCTTTTGTTCCTTTCCATTCAGTATATCCATTTCTAGACATGTAACTGTGGTTTTTTACTTTTACTGCTACTTTATATCCCATTGGCTGACTATGCCACAACTTATTTATCCATCCTATCTCTATGGACAATTACATGGTTTTTAGATTTTTGCTATTATAAACAATGATGCTATTACAAATAGTTTTTAAATATGCTTATATATCCCCCTTTGGATAACACATAAATAAACTCTTCCATTGATCTTATGTCCAACTACTTCTTTTCCTCTCTTATGACTCTTAACCTGCAGACCTCTGTCATGAATTATGAAAGATCTAAGGTTTTAACCTACTTGCAAGCTAACAACTTAGTCTGCCATGATTTCTTAAATTCTTGGCAGAAGATACAAGACTTCTGGGTCAGAAAGAAAGGCAGTTTATTTTTCATAAGGATAGCATTAGCCAGAGTATCACCAAATTTTATATCAGTGCCCTAAGCCCCAATTCCCACAGGATGATGGGAAGAGAGACAGATGTCTCTTGTGCGCACAGTACATTGGAACCTTAAGCTTCGGGTACCTAGATCTTCTATAGTGGGCAGTAAACAAACCCATCTCTTACTCCAGAGGGAGATGTTATCTCAAATATCTTCCAAGGTTGTTCACTAGACAAACAAGCTTGAAAATATAGTCTGAAACAAAGATAGGCAGGGTCTCTGCTCACAAGACACACAGAAATGTGAGAGACCCATGGAGACGTCTCTCCTAACGATACCGACCCCTGGCTTTTACATTGTCTTGGCTTCTGGTGAATTTTCCCATGAGTACATCACATCACTTGGCCAGTTTCTCTGATTAATTCAATCAGCAGAGGCTGGGATCAATTTAGACAATTCATGCAACATTGTCTCATAGCGCATTCAGTTAAGGCTACTATTGACAAGACTCCAAGTAGCAGGACAAGGAACCTGCAGTATTGACCTCAATCATGCCCTGAAGATCCTGGACCCATCCAGCTGAACGAATCCCATAAACCATCAGGGTCTGTTTTAGAAAACCAGGAGACTTTCTCCTTAAGTTTTTACACTGTTTTCTAGGTATTAGTCCAGGTAAAGCGGGATGTATTAGTAATTGCACATACTCCATCCCAAGGAGGAAGTCTTGGGCAATTCTATCATCTGTAACAATCCTGGCTTGTTAGTAGAACTGACCTGATTGCCTCTCATAGAAGAGATGGTGTCATTGCTAACATGAACTAAAGTCTGAGATGAACATTTTCCACTTTTTCTAATTTGATGACTCCTATCAAAGGCATAATTGCCCACAGGATGCACATAAATGACAAGTCAGTTATCCCTCAGGGAAACTCCCCAAAGTGATCAAGAGTAGCCTCCTTTTGGAGAGAGCTCTGCTGTCATCTGAGGACTACATGATCAGGTTCCTTAAACATCTAAAAGTCCCTTATGACCTTAAAGTACAAGTCACCATGTTTTCAGGAGCGAGGCAAGTTAATGCCTGGATTCCACACAAGAAATGCCCATGTGGGGAATCAGTGGGGGGGAATGGGGGGATGGGGGAGTATTGTTAACAATTGTCCTACCCTCATGAAGAACCTACATAGGTTTGGGGGGTGACAGTGGAGTGCACAGGTTGACAGTGCCTTCAATGTGTCCTCTCAGTTGAATGGCAGGCCTTGAGAGTCCTAATTTCATTTAAATCATTGAGTGTAGTCCTTGATTTTGAAGGAGTCCTGTTAATCTAGGTCAAAAGCCAAATCACATTCACCCACCCCACAGAATGATGGAGTGATGGCTATGGGAATGGGGATGGGGACATATCTGGAGGTCTTGATAGGTGTTTCATATGGAAGGGGCAAGACCTGGGGATGTTAGCTGTCATTTCTAATAGGCTTCTTGGTAAGGTTAAGGGAATTTGCAATCAAATCATGGTCAGAGCTATGTGGCTCGGGATGGCAAACCCAGTAGTTAGTTACATTCAAGGCTCTTCCAACAGTTTTGGAAAGCCCTGCCAGAGAATTGTCCTTGAGTGGCTCTGAAAGGTAAAGATGACTGATGTCACTCTTTCCCCTGAACCTCATGGGATCTGAAATGTTCTCTCCGCAGGTACCAGAGTCATTGTTCTTCCTCTACCACCACAAAATCAATACCCTTTGATTACAACTTCACCTCTGCATCAGAAACACAGAGTGCTTTACTTTGTGTCCAGTCTATGATGGTGGATGTGTCACCATGTCTGATATGATGATGGATCCAGGCAGTAAAGTGACAATTTGGGTGGTGCAGGGTCAATCAATAGTTTCATTCCAGGTGATCTCATCAAAAGATGAACGTTTACTTCGGGCTTCTAAATAAGCTGACTGATGCAGTTTGTTTCCACAGTTCATGGCCCTAAAGGGGGCGTCTATAATCTGCCAATCTGTAGTTTTCCAAGTAGTAGACCAAAGACGTAGGCTATTGGCAGCAGTGCAAAATGTATTATATATATAACTAGATTAAACAAGGGGAGTACTGGCCAGAACTCTAAGATCAGCCTGGAGTTCTACCCACTGAACAGAATGACCATGTCTGTTGTTGATTCTGTGTAGCTGGCCCTGGAGCTGAACAGCCGTAATTGCCTAGTGCTCCCCATCAGGAGGCAGCTTGGCTGAGCCATCAGTGACCCAGGGTTAGGCATGTAGGGGAATCCTAGTGAAATGAACCCCTTTGAGTCAGAGGCTTTGCTTCAGGTGGCAGAGTGAAACATAAATTCCTGTAAATAAAAAGCTGCCCTCTTTTTTTTATGTAATGGCAAGAAACTGATGGGACCAAGTTGGATGGCATTCTTAATATATCATTTCTATTTGACAAGCGAGCCTTGTTGGGCCTTTTCCCTCTTGTAGTCATTGAGTCAAAGTTGACCCAACCCAAAATGAGTCCGAGAATCACAAGGTTTCTATAGATCAGGAATTCAGGTTTGACAAATGCCCAGTAGCAAGTTAATACTGCTTTTCAGAAGGGATGTTCCCAGTATATATGTCAGGGAGGGAGACTAGTCCAAATTCCACAAGGGATGCCTCTGGGTGGAGACTGCTTCCCTTTGCCAGAGGCTCCAATTCACAAAATTATCAATCACAGTCTTATATAGCACAAGGAAGTGGGAAGCACCAAAGACACTAGCACTTCTCTACATACTAACTTATCATCAGAATCTCCCCTGATACCTATGGGATGGGGAAATATAAGCCTAAAATATATTAATTCCTCCTATAATTTCAGGTGTAGAATCCATAACAATAGTACATTGAATTGACCCAAAGAGTTCCACCCACAGGTCAAATTAATCTGCTTTCCCTACTGTGAACCCTGCCCAAATCCCATTAGCTCAACTTGGATACCCGCTACCCCAAAGAATGGGGTAGGATGGTGTCTTGGGAACTGTATCCAAGAGATTCATGAAATTTTGAGTCCTTTCCTTCTCCAGCATTCACCTACATAATTACATGGGTGTATATGGCCTTCAAACCCTTTTGGAGACATGTCCTTGGTCCCACCTTTAATATCTTTTTCCTTAAAGCGTCCGAATTTGAGATACAGAGGAGGGAAGGTTAGGAACATGGAGAAAGAGCATGTCTCCATGCCAATATGTAAAGCACATTTACCTTTGGTTTTCAGAAGCTTGGATGATGCTTGTGGCTTGACCAAATGAACTTTCTATGTTTTCAGTCCATCCAAAACCCTATATCAGGGGCAAGATGACCATAACTGATACCATCTGCTTCTGCTTTGGGGATCCCTTGATTCAGCAGTCATAGCCCCATGACTTTCCAGCTGGGGTTATGGGATTTGTCTTCTTTAGTTGACTCAGGCTTGACTTGTACAGAGGGGAATTTTTGAAGGATCCTGTTTTCATCTTAATCATTTGCTGCCCCGTTTCTATGATAACATCTCTTACATTTTCAGCTATTTTAGCAAAAGAGCAAGGACATTTTTTCAGTGCTGTGGGAGCTAATTGCAAGAATTTAGATTTCTTTGGGTCAGTTTCTCGTTCTTCAGTGGGTAACCTTCATCAGCATTGTAAACCCAAACTAAGCCAGTAAAGGTCTGAATGCTAGTCAATGTTTCATATAATGGTTTCCCATGAGAAATTGTCTGTCTCAGGGAATTCTACCCTAGAGGAACAATGCTGCCTTATAGCAGTGAAAACTCACTGCAAGAAATTCTGAGACTTTATCTTCACTATTAAATAGGTCTAAGGTTGTCAGCAAGAGGCTCTGAGCTATAAGATAGCTGTTGCCACTGCTTCTTAGCAAGCAGAATGCACCCCGCCCTTCCCCACCTCCACAAATCTTCAAGTGAATCGAAGTTCGGATTCCGTAGTTTCATAGAAATCATGAATTTTCTTCCTTTCATGCTTAGTCTAGATGCACATCTCTGTAACTCTTTTCTGAAAGTGGATAGAATCTTCTGCCTACCCATGATTTATCTTCATATTAGCTGTTACTATAGAGCAGACCTGAATCTAACCAGCAAGTTGATGGAGAAGATACACAGTCACAGGAGAGTTAGGAAAAAACAGGGCTACTATTTGAGCAGCTGTCTTTGAACTTATTTCCTGGTTTTTTAGTCTGTATCTGTCTCCCCAATACTTCTGCAGTAACAGGCAATAAAGTGTAGGATTATTTATTGTGAAGTTGACCATATGGTTTGATCAACATGCTTGCTACCATTTCCTCTGAACATCTCTTAAATCCTAATTATTAGCTCATAAGTCCCTCATTCTTCCTCTGTTATTCCTATGTCTGTCATCAGCCCATCTTTTTTTATTGTTTTGTTTCTTTTTTAGATATCTTCACACACCATACAGTCCAACCAAAACATATAATCAGTGGTTCACAATATCATCTCATAGTTGTATATTCATCACCATGATCGTTTTGTTTGTTTTATTAAATGTTATTTATTGTTAAATATAAGATGTATACAAAGAAAAGGAAAAAAGCAATGATTTTCAAGTAACATTTCAGTAAGTAGATACAGAACAGATTTCAGAATTTGTCATGGGTTGCAATTCTGCTATTTCAGATTTTTCCTTCTAGCTACTCCAAAACACTGGAGGCTAGAAGAAATATTTTTTTCTTTTTTGTGAAAAAATAACACCTATATACAAAAAAGCAATAAAATTCAAAGCACAGCGCAACAACTAGTTGTAGAAGAGATTTCAGAGTTTAGTATGGGTTACAATTCCATCATTTTAGGTTTTTACTTCTGGTTGTTCTAAGGTACTGGAGACTAAAAGAAATATCAATATAATGATTCAGGATTCATACGCATCTGTTAAACACTACTTTCTCTGTATGACTCCACCATCAATTTGATCTTTTCCACACTCTTTAGAGGTATTTTGGATATGTCCATTCTAACTATTTCATGTTGGAAGGGGCTATCAACAATATGGGATAGGGAGATGGAACTGGCTGATGTTCTGGAGAGAATGGCTCCTCAGCATTTCAGGACTTATCTGGTCCAGTGACCCATCTGGAGGTTGTAGGTTTCTGGAAAGTTATCCTAGTGCATGGAACCTTTTAGAATCTTATATAATGCCCTATGTATTCTTTAGGATTGGCAGGATTGGTTTTGGTTGAAGTTTAGCAAGTTGTGATAGGTAGTAATGCCTAACTGAAGCTAGCATAAGAGTGACCTCCAGAGTAGCCTTTCAACTCTATTTGAGCTCTCTCGGACACTGATCCCTTATTTATTTCACTTCTTTCCCCCTTTTTGATCAGAATAGCATTGTTGATCCCACAATGCCAGGGCCAGACTCATCTCTGGGAATCTGCATCACTCCAGAAAAAGAAATAAAAAAACTATACCTCTTATACCCCTAAACCCTCCCTCTCATTGACCACTAGTATTGCAATCTACCCAATATTTTTTACCACTTACCCACCCCCCATTATTTATTTATTCGTTGTCCTTATTTTTTTGCTCATCTGTCAGTGCCCTGGATAAAGGGAGCATCAGACACAAGGTTTTCACAATCACATGTTCACATTGTAAAAGCTATAACCTTATACAATCATCTTCAAGAATCAAGGCTACTGGAATACAGTTCAACAGTTTTAGGTATTTCCTTCTAGCTATTGTAATACACTAAAAACTAAAAAGGTATATCTACATAATGCATAAGAATAACCTCCAGAATAAACTCTTGACTCTGTTTGAAATCTCTCAGCCACTGAAATTTTAGTTTGTCTCATTTTTCTCTTCCCCCTTTTGGTTGAGAAGTCTTTCTCAATCCCTTGGTGCTTTACAATAGGCCTTATCTTGATAACCCATGCTCTCAATTTCAATTCTCTGAGTTTGTATATTATAGTTAGTCCAAATGAGTGAGGCATGATAAGATTTGTCTTTTTGTCTCTGACATTTCATTCAACATACTGTTCTCAAGGGTCATTCAACTAGTTGGATGGCTCATCGTCCCATCTTTTTCGCCCAAACTGTCAATAACTATGAAAGATCAAGATTTAATTTTACTTTACATGCACACTAACAAATTAGCCTGCCACAGTTTCATGGATTCTGGTCAAGGATACAAGACTCCTGGGTCAGAGACAAAGTACAGTTTATTACTCACAATAGTAATAGCCATAGTATCAACATTTGCCTCAGTAACTGTGCTAGTTTGAAAGGATGTATGGACCCTAGAAAAGCCGTGTTTTAATCAAAATCCCATTTCATAAAGGTAGAATAATCCTTATAGAAAAGCCATGTTTTAATCAAAATCCCATTTCATAAAGGTAGATTAATCCTTATTCAATATTGTATGTTTGAAACTGTAATCAGATCATCCCCCTGGACGGATCAAGAGTGGTTGTTAAGCTGGATTAGGTGACAACATGTCTCCACCCATTTGGGTGGATCTTGGTAAGTTTCTTGAGTCCTATAAAAGAGGAAACATTTTGGAGAATGAAGGAGATTCAGAAAAAGCAGAGAAGAATGACATAGCCACAAGAAGCAGAGAGAACCTGCCAGCGACCTTTGAAGATGAAGAAGGAAGACACCTCCCAGGGAGCTTCATGAAACTGGAAGCCAGGAGAGAAAGCTAGCAGATGGTGCCATGCTCACCATGTGCCCTTTCAGCTGAGAGAGAAACCCTGACTACGTTCACCATGTGCCTTGTCACTCGAGAGAGAAACTCTAAACTTCATTGGCTGTCTTGAACCAAGGTATCTTTCCCTGGATGCCTTAGATTGGACAGTTCTATGGACATTTTCTCAGCCTTGGAACTGTAAACTAGCAACTGATTAAATTCCCCTTTTTTAGAAGCCATTCCATTTCTGGTATATTGCATTTCGGCAGCTAGCAAGCTAGAACAATAACCAAACACAGTTACCATAGGGCAATATGTAGAGGGCTAGGTTATACCTATATACACAATGGGTTGCAATATAGGAAAGGAACCCTGAGCTTAGGGAACTTGAAGCTTTTGTAATGGATAGTAAGCATGCTACTTATTGCTCCAGAGGGAGACACTATCTCTAACTTCCAAGGCTGTAAGCAAACCTGTCCTTTGCTCTGGAAGGAAGCAATGTCTCTATCTTTCAAGGCTGTTCACTATATAAACAACTTTGAAAACATAGTCTGGAACAAAAGAAGTCAGTGCTTCTGCTCAGAAGACCTATAAAGAGACGCAGGTGTCCATGGAGAATTTTCTTTCAGCAGCGTCTCTAGCCAGTGGTCTACTGCCCCAACCTCTTGACTTGCTCAAACTACTATGGTCTGGTATCTTCCTCTACCGTTCCACTGAAACTGCCCTTGTCAGGGTCATCTACAATGTCCTTTGTCACTTTTAGTTCTAACTTTACCTCTTAAGTACTTCGGACACCAATTTTTCTTGAAATGTTTTCTTCCATTGATTTTCTTCTGGTTTTGCCCCTCCTTCCTGACATCTTTTCCTCAGTTACCTTCTTTCTTCCCATCCCTTAAATATTGGTGTTCCTCAATAATGTGGGGAAGGCTACTGATTCTACAACCAAGCCCATGTCTCTTATCTGAATTCCTGGATATATAAAATGTTGATCTTCCAACTGTATACTTCCACTTCCATCTCAGCCATCTCAAACACAACATGTCCAAAAGTGTCTTCATCATCTCCCTACCCAAACCCAATCCTACTGAGGAACACCAGCATTAATGATTCACATCTTATTGAATATCATCACAACCTATTTCTTTTAAATCATTCAAACACTCGATCATTCACTCAATCATAAGATATTCATTCTTGTGATAAGATCTCTTGCTCTATGGCATTACACTCTAATGAAGATGAAACTCAACAAATAAGGAAACAAAAAACAACTAAATAAATTGCAAATTATCAGTGTTGTGATGTAACCAATACAGTGAATCCTTTTTTTGATAGCGTGGCCAGGAAAGTTCTCATTGAAGTAGTAGCATTTATGCCAAGATAAAGATGATGATAAAGGATGGCATTTGAAATGACCTTGAGGCAGAGGAAATAATAAGGACAATGCATGTATGAGATATAGAAAGCAGGCCAAGGTAACTAGAGCTTGTAGAGAGAGGTGGTAGAGTCGCACGAAATGAGAAGGAAAAATAGGCAGGGACCAGATCGTGCAGGGCTGAAAAGAAATGGAAAGACATATGGAAATGAAGAGACTCATTAGAAAGGTTTCACAGTGGTTCAGACAAAAGATCCTGGCAGCCTGGTCTGCACTGGCAGTAGGGAAGATACGATTAAAAGTGGATGGAAGTAGGAAACCTAGGAGTTATCTTTGATTTCTGGCTCACCATCAGCTTTCATATCTAATCAATGACCAATTCCACCTCCTAAATATTTCTTGATCATGCCCTCAGCCTCTACATTTCCATCTCTCTTCCTCAGTGACCATCATCCCTCCATGATGCTACTGCAGTAGCCTTCTCACTTGTTTCCTCACTTGTTTCCCCACTTCTATCTTGCCCCACATCAATCTATTTCATATTTCAGCAGCAGAGTGGTTTTCTAAAACACTGATCATTTCATGTCATTTCCTGCTTAAAATCTTTCAATGGCTCCCTATTGCCTTGAAAGTAAAGCCCTATCTCCTCATAAGGGTTTGTAATGCTTTTTGGAATTTAGCTATGGGTGACTTCTCTAGCCACATCTCCCACTGCTTCCTCTCCATCCTGAGCTCCCATCATAGCTTAACTCCTTCCAGAGCTTTGAATATTACTTGTCCCCTTTACTTTGCTCACACTATAACCTATGCTTGGAACAATCTTTCCCCCAGTTTGATCCCTCAGGTACCATTTAGTTATCATTTTTTTCCAAGAAGGCTTCTCTGACTCTCAAAGACTGGTTAACAGGTATCTTATAAGTGCCCCATCAGCCTCCTGTATTCACCTTTATTATTGCATTTATCAGGCTGTATTGCAATTGCTTTTTTTTTTATATGCTGTATGGCAGGGGTCACATTTCATTCTTTTTCCACATGAGTATCCCATTATTGTAGCACCATTTGTTGAATTTTTGTTTGCTTGGTTTTTTGTTTGTTTATTTGTTTGTTTGTTTTTTGGTGGGGGGAAGTGCATAGGCTGGGAGTTGAACCCAGGTCTCCTGTATGGCAGGCGAGAATTCTACCACTGAACTATCCTTGCACCCCCTGCAATTACTTGTTTACTTGTCTGTGTTCTTCAGTAGACTGTCAATGCTTTGAAGGCTCATCTCCTATCTTGTTCATTGTTGAAGCCTCAGAACCAAGAACAGTTCCTGGCACACACTAGGCACCCAACCCATATTTGTTGAATAAATTATCTCTTCAGTTTGAGTACAGTTTACTCTCTCCCTAGAAATACTCGCAAAATTCAAAATTTTATAAGCCTGTAATCTTTGGACTTGTGGACTTTATGTTCTAAATTACAGATGATCCTAATGTGAATTCAATGTTTTATGTGAGTTTGGAAAAAAGTATTCAGATTTCTAGTACTTAAAAAAAAGAGTATCCAAAAAAATCCATATCTTAGAAATTTTTGTTCCCCAACTTTAACACTGCAAATAGAAGTTACCTGCACCAAAACCAATCCTTTGTTTTTATTTCCCTCTCTTTTCCTATACCATGAATCAGAATCAGTTTAAGTTGGTTTTCTACCCAGCACAGAAAACACTTTGAGCACTCAAAAACGCTAAGCAAGAATGTTGTGGTATTGCAGGTTGTTGGATTTCTTCTGGAAAAAGGAGCAGATGTCACCCTTTGCAATTACAGCAATCAAACTGCTGTCCATGTAGCTAATTGTGATGTCCAAAGACAGCTCCTCTTGGCCACCCGTGGAATCCAGGCTCCCCAAATGAAACTTCTGCAAAGTTCATGGCAAGGTGATCTCAAACAACTTCGACACTTGCTGGTTAGTTAAATTGATGTTTGCCTCTGTCTTTGGGTTGGTGGGTGGTAAACACACAGACTACAGATGACTCTATTTAAAGAAAAATAAGTTCTTTCCAAATACAATTATAAAAGTTTCAGGCAGGAAATATGAGAAAGATACAGGGCCAAATAGGATATTGAGGTGGAAAACAAAGATAATAAAAGAACACAGCAGCAGGCTATTTCCACCTTCCTCCAGCTGGAGGCTAAAAGAAGTCACGCAGCACCCCTGGGAAATGATGTGCTCACAGGAAGCCCCCAGAGGACTGCCGTCAACTTGCTCAAAGGAGTTCCCTTGGCATCATTGCCATTTGTACGGTTGCTGTTTAGCTCCCTTTAGACCACTTGCAGTTATTATCTTTATCCCGAAAAGGGAATCAGAGAGCCCGTGCCTTGTCCGATATTTAAGTGCAACCAAAGGTATTAAGAGGAATTATTTCTAAAATACTGTGTACTTGGGCTATTAGTCCACTTGTGTAGATTTTCTACCTATAGATACTTTTCCCCAAAGCCATTACAAAATCATATGCATAGCCAAGGACTTATTGGTGTAAATGCACATTCTTGACAGTTACCTTCAAAGATGCTGTCAGACCACATGACCTTGCAACCGAAAGAAAATCAATTGCTACTAACAAACAGATTCTTCCATTCCCTGTGGCAAGGACTGTACTCATCTATCTTTCGAGGATAAATACAACAAAATCCAAAGGACTCTTTGGTGGTACTAATGGTGATCTAAAACTGCTGCATCTCATGAACTGAGGCTTAGAAATCTTTTTGAAAAATGATAAATTTTATTTTAATGGTGCTTTCAATAGCTGTCATTGTAATCCAAGGTCTGCTTTCATAACCCCATTTTTTCATCTCTAAAGATTAGCAGCCAAGTTTTAAGAAATTGGGACCTGTAACTGGACCCAGAGTTTACTCAACAGATGCTGAATTAATGTGCTGTTGTTAAGACTAGTTTCAGCTCAAAACTGTCATGGTGGTTTTAACTAATAAAAAACAAACACTGGTCTAAGTGGTGGTTTCTTTTCAGAGAATGAAAAAAATATTAACTAATTAATTCCCACAGTACACCTCTGAGGTAATATCATTATCTCCATTTTGTCCCTGGAGAAGCTGAGGTAGACACATTTTGGTTATACTAACATGACATAAAGTGAAATAGAGATAGAAATTACTGAGTTACTTTGGTCTATAAGATAAAAAGTTTGGATAATTTGGCCTTAAAGTAGCTTTTCAGTTCTAAATATTCCATAGATTAATTTTCATTTGCATTATAACAAGTAATTTTGATGTATCTACATCAGTTTGCCTGTATAAATAGCTAAATGAACTGCCTTATAATCTACATTTGTTGAATGAATCATTTAAGAACAAATGGTTACTGAGTACCCGCTGTATATCAGGCACTCTGCTAAGTGCTTTTTTTGTATTCTTTCTGTAATCACCAAAATAACCCTAGAAGGAAGACAATATTTTTCCTACTTTATAGCTGTGGACTCAGCAACTTAGCAAATAAAAATTTAGCTCATTCATTTTTAGCAAATAAAAATACAGTGTCCCCAGTTAACTTTGAGTTTCAGATAAACAACAAATATTTGGTTAGTATAAGTATGTCCCATTGAAAGTTATTCATCATTTAACTGTTGTCCCTTCTTTTAGCTGGCAATCCAATTAGGGAGATTAAATAACCAATTAAGTAGCCAGGAGTCAAACCCATGCTGTCTCTCAGGCCTGTGTTTTCTCACCACATCAGCTCTTTCTCAGGATAGAAATTGAGAAAGAATAATTTGAAGTTACAAATGGGAAATTGTCCAGTAAATGAAAATGCAAAGATTAGAATAAATAGAAAGCAATAATAACATACCGGCAATAAAACTTCATATTTCTAAAGGCATCTGAAAAGTTCCTGGATATAAATTTCCCAAATCAACATGGATTAACCCCTCTGATGCTGGCAGTGAGAGATGTGGACCTGTTTGAGAGTCTTGACATGTTAACAGTCTACAAGCCTGTGGAAGTTCTGTCTGAGCTCCTCAGGCATTGCGCGTAAGTACGAATGGTCAGTCAGCACCGGCTAAAGGATGTCGCCGCCTTTGTTATTTACAAAATGATTTGTAGATCAAGACACACACACATATATATAAATGCTTGTGTACATTCACAATGAGCAGATTGTTAGGGGACTTCACAATTGCAAAGTGATGTACAGATGTTATGTACTAGTATCTTAGTATATATTAGCATATCACAATCTATTATTCTTATGATATCCAGCTCTTTGTTTTACTTGTTTAAATAATTACTGTTTGGGTAGTACTAGGAATGTCAAATAAATTGCAAGTATACAGCTCCCCACCCCCAAGTTGTTAATAATTATTTCAGAAAGCATTACCGATCTCTCACGACCAATTTATAATAGTGATTCCCATTTATCTAAAAGTTACTATATGTCAATATGTTCCTTTAGGAAAGAGGAACTAAACTTTTTAAAAGCTCAGTAGATTAATAAGCAGTTTCTCTTGTTAAAATTGCATTTTCCTAATTCTGATATCTGTATGTCTTGCCATTGAACAAAACCAGATGGACCACATTCTCGCAGTATTTCATAAAAGTTTTGTTTTAGAAAAAAGGGGGAGGGAACTTCAAGAATAAAAGCATAGTGAAAAAGCATGAGATGTTGCAGAAGGATCATTTAGCAGAAGAGGACAAAAATGGAATTTTGAAGCTAGCACAGACTTCAGTGTTGACACCTGGGGAGATGGTTAAAAATGAAGATTCCTGGACACCTTCTCAGAAAGGGTGGAGTCCAGAATACATGGGATCAAAGGATTTCCGCTTGAGGAAACAGTAATTTAGGCCAACCCATTTATTTGCAGATGGGTCAACTGAGGTCCTAATGAATTAAGTGACTTGCTTTTTAGGTCACACAGAAAAGTAGTGGCAGCCCCAGGATTCCTGGTCCCATGCTGTTGACTTTGAACTATAACATTTGATGGAAAAAAGATCACAGGAGAATACTGTCGTGGCTCACAGCACATTACCCTGTCCCGTAGCAATGAAGAAATTCAAATTCATAGGTTTTAGTTGGACACCATGACCAACTTGCTCCTTGTCCCAGCATGTTTTATTAGTGTTTCCCTCACTATGATCTGTTAATAGGAGGCCCATTATTTACCCTTTGTCTCCCTCTGAGCTGGTGTCTAATCCTAGGATTCAGTAGAGTATAAAGAGGTTACTAGGGTATATTATTCTGTTGCAAATATTATTATTTTGCAAGGCAAAAAAAAAAAGAAATGGAAACATCCGGTAAAGAGGGAAACTTTGGATTTTATGACAAGATCATTTCTTCAGTCAACATCCTGTGAAATAATTATACTGGCTTTGTCTTAAAGACAGATTCTATACCATCCTTCCAGTGTTCAGTGATAAAAGATCTAGCTGTTAGCATGAGGAAAAGGAGATATCAAGAAAACAAGTGGTTTAGATAAATCACTGGAAAAACAACAACTACAACAAATCACATATTTGTTTTCGTCTTTATTTGAGTAATACATCCTTAAACAATTATGAAAATTATGGTCCACAGTTGGAGCATTTCTGTAAATATTATATTTCTTAGAATGGGGATGGGAATAAGATCGAGAGAATATTTCTTTTATTTAAATCTTGAAAATTGTCCCCATCTATCTCATATATTGAGAAATCATTATTATCCCCAAACCACAAAAGACTATTTTTGTTGATTGAATGCCAATGATTTTTTCTCTCATAATAGTTTCCTTTTTCAACAGTTTAACTAATCTGCTGATTCTATTCTTCCTAGGGATCCTAAACTCTGTGATTTCAGTGGAAAATCAGCAATACATTATGTGTCACAAATAAGGAGTCTGAGAAGGCAGCAATTATTGGACATTCTAATGAATTCTATCCCAAAACCAGGTAAATATTACTGTTCCACATCCATCAATACCCTAACTATAAAAGCATTGTTCATATACTTTCTTTTTTTGCTTCTCTCTGATTAATCCATTTAAAGAAATCAAGCTCACATCTATTTATTGAGTAACAACTCTGCACAAGGCTCGAGATTGGGTGCTATGTGAGATGTAAAGTCTAAGGTGCAGTCCAAATCTTTGTAAGTATGCAGTATGGTCAGGGATAAAACATATATGTCTGAGAAGAAGGAGCTTTCTTTGAACTGGAATGAAGGAGGGACTTTTAGTAGCTCCTGAAAACTGGATGAGATATGGGAAGGAACAAAAAAAGGGGAAGGTTGTTTTCTTCCCCATAGTCACAGAGAAAGGTATAATGAAGAGTGCCACTGAGAAGTATGTGACCTTGTGAAAGCTGCTTGACTTTAAAGGGACTGAGCTAGAGCTCCCAGGGCAGGGGGCAAAGCTCACTTCTCCTTTCCACTACGTTTCTACACATTAAATGAGAATCAGAGTATGAGTTTTTTTCAGTGAGTCAGGCAAGTGACTAGGAATCAGTGGTGTGCAGGTCAATGTTTAACAACCAGCTCTTAGAAAGGAGGGGGAGCACTGATGTATAACATTTGCTAATTTCCATGGTGTCAAGACTCCCAGTATGGCCAGTTTTAAGCTCCCAATTTGACATCATCAAATGCTGCATTGGGAAGGTATGCACAGTTGCATACCGTTATTATATTAGTCCTACCACACTGGATATATAGAGCTTAGAAAATAGCAAAGTATGATAAAATTTGAAGTGATCAGTTTTGAGTATTTATTAGCTTTGTTTTTAATATAGTTTGTTTAATGGAAGTTTATAGAATTGGGTTTTTATTATTAGCTCTGTTTAACAACTAGCTTGCTAAAAGTCCTGCAAATTTAATAATTGGCTTTTATGAACTGGTAAAAGCTAGCTTCAAAACACTGCTGACAAGAACTCCTATTATGTTGAGTACTCTGGTCACAGTGAGAGTGTGGGATGTGCTGGGGTCTCTCAGCTCCTACTTTAAATTGATCACCGGTGAGAAATGGCATACTCCTTCCCTCTTCTACTTCCTACCACATGACTTCCCTCCCCAAGGGGATGTACTGCGTGGGAGACCAGAAGTACAAGGAAAGCCTTCTGTTCCAGGGAGCAAGGGGCCCAAGGCAACAAGCTTTAGTACCATGTGGACTACCCTATGGCACAATGACCCCACCATGGGCAGTGAAGGTCAGCACCTAATCAACCCACCAATTAGATTCATCATGTCTCCTATGGAAATGAGCAAGTACAGCTGACAGAGGAACTGGATGTATAATCCGCTATCTGGGGAATTCAGCAGAAGTCTCATGCTCTGTGGAGATATGGGGTGGGGGAAGAGTAAATTCAAAGCCAGAAAATAAGATATAGCTGGGTGCCACATGATCTTAAACTGGTAAGTGGAAACTATAAGAAACTAAGAAAGTAAATCTTCCATCTCTCTCTGGGGTCACCTGGTCTCTGGCTTTTGCTTCTCTATCACATTTCTTACATTCTTTCTCAAAGACCAGCTTCCTCTGCTTACTCCTCAGCTTTCAAATAGCCCCAAAATGGCTGCGTTAGTCCTGGGGCCATACAATGAACTTACAGTAAATACTTCAGTTTTCCAACTCCTAATTCCAAAAGAGTAGCTTGATTGATTCAGCCCTTCTATTTGAGCTGGGTCCAATCATAAGTCCCTCGAAAAAGCTGTTTTGGGTTAAGGTGGCTTTTGTTCTCATGATCCATGACCAGGACATGTCACATGGTTGGCTGCTCACTTACAGTGTCTAGTGAGAGGGATTTCACCGGGAGAGGTACGGTTGTGTCAGGTAATTAATAGTTTCTCTAATATGGAGGGTTTCGTGGAAGAGGTGAGACTCAGTCTGATCCATAGAAGAAGTACTGTGGAGAAAGGTACTGTGTTACAAGTAAGCATGGCTTATCCCGGGAGCAAACAGGAGCCTGGAACAGCAGGTTCACATTAGAGAAAAGGAAAATAAGATGAGATACATTAAGGGCAGGCCACGGTGGCTCAGCAGGCAGAGTTCTCACCTGTCATGCCAGAGACCCAGGTTTGGTTCCTGGTGCCTGCCATTGAAAAAATTTAAAAAAAAAGATTAGATATATTAAGAAGTTGGGTCCATTGAGGTAAATGTCAGGCTGAAGAACATGATTTAAAAATAAAATAGGGTACACAGGTGGCTCAGTGGTAGAATGCTCGCCTTCCATGTGGGGGAGACCTGGGTTCGACTCCCAGACCATGCACCCCCCAAATTAATAATAATAATAATGAAATAGAATCACTAAAGAATTTTAAGGCAAAGAATGAGGAAAGCCATGTTTTAAGGAGATTAGCTTGTTCTCATTGTGTAGGATGGATTTGAAGTAAGAGACTCATAGCAGGGAGTTCTATTCAGAAAGGGTAGAAATGTCCATTTGATAAGAACCGGGGAAAGAGTCCTTAGTTGGCATATGGTAGTGGGTATGAGAAGTGTTTGGTATGAGTCTGAAAGAAAGAACAGAGAACTTAGTGATAAAACGTTGATAGAGAGGACACAGAGACAAAACTTGAGAGAACTGAGTCAAAGATTATTCGAAAGTTTCAGTTCTGAAAAATCGGGAGATGGAAATACAACCAACAAAATGGGGGAGCACTCTGGTTTGGTGAGGATATTGGATGGGAGGGAAATTAGTTTTAAAATATTGAGTTTGATGGAAAGTGGTGACTTTGAGGTAACAACTGTATGTGGGACTGGGCTTATGGGAAAGGACAGGATGATGTGTTAGTGTGGGAGTTATCTTCAGAGAGGAGATTGGGAAGAGCTGAGAGTGACTGAGGTCTTTGACCAATGATGATTAACAAAAAAAAGATATAGAGGGTGGAACAGAGAAAGTGCACTGACAATTTGAGTGTGGTGTGTACATAGGGACTTGAGAGGAGAATCAGGAGAGAGTGGCAAGTAGGAGGGAGTGGGAAACAAGGTCAAATCGGAAAAGAGATTACAAAGCAGAAGTGAGAAATTTCTATGGCAGCATGGAGGCAAACAATAGATGACAGAGGGTAAAGAATGAAAATATGGGGAGCAAGTGGTGTTCTGAGTATAGATCACTCATTTGATAAATATATATTTTAGTATCTCTTTTTAAAAAATAAAATTCACCTAACATAAAATTAACTGTATTAAAGTTTACAATTCAGGGGCATTTAGTACATTCACGATGTTACACAACCATGACCTCTATCTTGTTCCAAAATATTTTCATTCCCTCAAAAAGGAAACCCAGGATCCATTTAGAGGTCAATCTCTATCCTCCTTGCCCCATCCCCTTACAACCACTTATCGGCTTTGTCTCTATGGATTTTCCTATTCTGAATATTTCATATAAATGCAATCATACAATATATGACCTTTAATATATATTAATATATAAAAATATAAAAGAATATATATATATTAATATATATTCTTTTAATGTTTTTTAAGTCATCCATCTTGTAACATGTATCAGAATTTTATTTCTTTTTATGGGAGAATAATATTCCATTATATGGATATATCATGTTTTCTTTATCCATTCATCTATTAACAGACATTTGGATTGTTTCCCTTTTTCCTGATTGAATAGCACTACTATGAACATTTGTGTACACATTTTTGTTTGAACTCCTAGTTTCAGTTCTTTTTGATATATTCCTAGGAATGGGATTGCTGGGTCATATGGTAATTCTATATTTAATTTATTGAAGAACTGCAGAACTGTTTTCCACAATGGCTGCACCATTTTACACTCCCAGCAGTAATGTATAGGTGCTCTAATTTCTCCACATACTCATCAACATTTGTTATTTCCTTTTTGCTTTGCTTTAGACATCTTTGTGGGTATAAAGGAGTATCTCATTGTGGTTTTGATTTGCATTTCCCTAATGGCTAATTATGTTGAGCATCTTTTCATGCGCTTGTTAGCCATTTGTATATCTTGGAGATATACAATGTCTTTTCAAATCTTTGCCTATTTTTTACTTGAATTATTTGTCTTTTTATTGTTGATATATGAGTTCCTTACATATTCTGGATACTAGACCCTTATCAGATATATGACTTGCAATTATTTCCTCCTATTGTTTGGGTTGTCTGTTCACCTTCTTGATAGTAGTCCTTTGATGTACAAAAGTTTTTAATTTTGATGAAGTCCAACTTGCATATTTCTTTTTCATTTTGTTGTGTGTACTTTTGCTGTCATATCTGTGAGTCAATGCCACATACAAGGTCATGAAGACTTACTTCCTTGTTTTCTTCTGAGTTTTATAGTTGTTGCTCTTACATTTAGGTCTTTGATCCACTTTGAGTTAATTTTTCACTATGGTGTGAGATAATGATCTAACTTCGTTCTTGCATGTGGATTTCCAGTTGTCCCAGCACCATTTGTTGTAAAGACTGTTTTTTTCCTTAGTGGATGATCTTGGCAATTTTGTTGAAAATCAATTCACCATAGATGTAAATGTTTAATTCTGGACTCTCAGTTATATTCCATTGGTCTCTATGGATTACTGTAGTAAGTTTTGAAATTGGGATGTGTGAATTCTCTAACTTTGCTTTTCTTTTTAAGATTGCTTTGGCTTCTTGGGGTCCCTTGCATTTCCTATGAACTTTAGAGAATTTGTTCATTTCTGAAAAAATAGTAATTGGAATTTTCATAGGGAGTACATTGAATCTGTAGATGGTTTGGGGAAGTATTGCCATTTTAACAATATTAAGTTTCCCAAGACACAAACACCAGGCTTCTTCCCATATATGTAGGTCTTCTTTAATTTCTCTCAATAATATTTTATTTTTTTAAGTGTATAAGTCTTCCACCTCCTTCATTAAATTCATTCCTAATTATTTTATTATTTTAGGTGCTATTATAAATGGAATTGCTTTCTTAGTTTCATTTTTTGATTGTTCATGGCTAGGTATAGGAACAAAATTAATCTTTGATTTTTGTGCATTGATCTTGTATTTTCTATTTTTCTGAATTTGTTTATAAGCTCTAGTAGTTTTCTTGTGGAATTTTTAGGATTTTCTGTATGTAAGATCAGGTCATCTTCAAATTAAAAATAATTATACCTCTTCCTTTTCAATCTGGATGCCTTTTATTTATTTTTCTTGTCTAATTGCTCTGTCTAGAACTTCCAATACAGTGTTGAATAGAAGTAGCAAAAGCAAGACTCCTTGTTTTGTTCCTGATCTTATGGGGAAATCTCTCAGTCTTTCACTATTGAGTATGCTGTTAGCTATGGATTTTTCATAAATACCTTTTATCATTTTGAGGAGGTTCTTTCTATACCTAGTTTGTTGAGTGTTTTTAGCAACACTGAACAAACTAGGTTGTTGAGTGCTAGATTTTGTCAAATGCTTTTTCTGTATCAGTTGAGATGAATTTGCTGTTTTTCCCCTTCATTCCATTACTGTGGTATGTTACAGTGATTTCATATGTTGAACCACACCTGTATTCTTGGGATATATCCCACTTGGTCGTTTGTTCAATATTATTTCAGTTACAAGATAAATGGAAAGAGCTATTGAAAGGGAAGAAGTTTTCATTAAAGAGCCCATGCTTATTTGAAGTAGTCAGGACAGCAGGCAGAAGATAAACATGAGAGCAATGTCCTTCATGAACTAACTGGAGTCATTGTCTGGTGTTCAGAAATCTGTGAATTTAATGTGATCTTAGGTGCGAGACAGGAAAAGCAAGTATGCTCGGCAACTCTGAGCAGCTACAGAACACATGTAATTTACAGCTCATTGTTGACTTGCTTAGCAACTTTGCCTAAAATGAACCAGTTAATTCCAAATTATTAAAGTGATAACATTTAATCACTATTTACTTAACTTCCCAATAACTGCCCTTTCATTCACTAAAGAAGAAAAAGTTTGTGATCTATAGTATTTAAATTTTCAGGTGGTCTGTATGGCCCTATATTTTGCTCTGATTTCTGTTCTTAGCCACATTGTGTTGAGACTATCCCTACTCCCATGTGTCTTAGTCTTCCAGAGCTGCTATAACAAATACCACAGTCTTGGTGGCTTAAACAACAGGAACTTATTGTCTCACGGTTTTGGAAGCTAAAGGTCTAAAATCAAACCTTTAGCAGCCCATACTTACTTGGAAATCTGTAGCATTCTGGTGGTAGCTTGCCAGCAATCCAAAACTCAATCTCTGCCTCTGGCAGATAGCTGTCTGTCTCCTGTTTCCTACTGCTTCCTACTACTGTGTCCAAATTTCCTTATATTCGATTAAGGCCCACCTGATTCAGTTTGGCTTCATCTTAATAGGATCTTTGAAGATCCTATTTACAATTGAGTTTATATCCACAAGACTGGGGGTTAAGACTTGAACATGTCTTTGTAGGGGGCATGATTCAACCCATAACACTATGAAATGACTGTAGGTGCTTTAGAGAAGAAAAATCCAGGAGTGACTGAGCCAGCCCCAAGTCTTCTCTACCCTACACAAGGCATAGAAGTGTTCCAGGCTTAGTTGGAAGAGACATAGAGGCTTTTCTTCCACCTCTCCACCAGTGGAAGTTCATGATGAAAGATTATCATCAGGAAACTTGAAGGAAAAAATGTCCTTCTTTAGTGTTTGGACCATTACTGGAGAGGACTCCCTAACCCTGGGCCAGTTGCTGACAGTTTTAATGGTCGAAATGTTCTTGCTTCTGTCTCAGAACCCAGAAGAGGGCATTGCAATGAGAATGTAGAGATTAAGCATGAAATGATTGGACTTATGTTGAGCCAAATTCCTCATAGATCCTAAGACTTGGTAGGTGCTCAGAAGTTAATTAATTCACCCAGTCTTTCTTAAAAAATATTTCCCTTGCTCACAATTCCAAGGTAGCTATTTATCTTTCGCCTTCAATGATAGCAGTTGCTATCAAAATCTTTTTGTTTTTAACCTTCCGTTCTGTAGACTCTTGTTGTCTTCATATCACTCCCTCTGAAAATTATCAACTAAAAGCCTCATCAGAACCCAGAATACTGTATCAGGAAAATCTTTTACAAAATGGAGCTGCTTTTAGAACCTAGAGGCATTTCTCTAGAACTTCCTATGAAATTGTTGGGGATGAGTCTTATCAAAACATATTCTTATGCTTGTTTTGGCAGAAAGACATGCTGAATCATTGCTTGACATTTGCCATGATACAAACTCTTCTCCAACTGATATGATGACAGTTACCAAAAACCAAAACGTAATCTTGCAAAGTCTCAGCAGCAGTGAGGTAAGATGTTCCCTTTAAAGACAAAAACACACACACAAAAAAGTGAGTTAACAAAAACTATTAAAAAAATTGATAGCCTTCTCTATCTACCTCCTTTGTGTGTCTTGAGTATTTTATAATAACCATATATTAAAATGATATATTTAAATATAATCATAAAAAGTAAAGCAGAGGGCAGGTAACAGTGGCTCAGTGGCAGAGTTCTCGCCTGCCATGCTGGAGACCTGGGTTCAATTCCTGGTGCCTACCTGCGTAAATAAAAAAAAAAAAGTAAAGCATAATTAGACATTCCAAGAGTTTAATTTCAGAGTAGTAACTAGTTAGTCAATGCCGAGTCTCAAGTATGGTGTGTGTGGGTGTGTATCTAATACCAAAGCAGATAGTTGAAAGTGAATCCATATTAATAAATAAAAAGTAGCTTGTCTCTATGTGTGTTAGTGCTGAGAAAGAGGAGACCATTAATGTGATCCCGTCAAATCCGTCAGATGGTACCACAGAGGAAGTGCTTCCTCACAGCCCTGGTTATCACGCCTGGCCATGATGAATAACTAAACAAAAATCTCCTACAGTTTAGTAACGGTACTTGTAAAAAGAATTGTAACTCATAGAAAACTCTGGAGTGATACTGAAGACATACAAACAATGTATGAAATGTTTGCCTACAGGGAAGGAATTGAACATATACTTTGCACTCAATACTCATTGGCAGTTTTTGAAGAGTACATGAAAATAAACATAGCCCAAGGAGTTACAAATCTTACCGCTCTCTGTTGTATTAGTAAGAAATAAAATATGTTTTGTTTCATTGGTAAGAAATATGGTCACAAAATTGATTACTTTTTAGAAGTCAATGAAGTTTGGACTATATCATTTGAAAACAAAAATGAGGAGTTTTGAAGATGGTGGAGTGAAGGCGTTTTGTTCCCTTTCTTCTTCCAAAAATCTTTGCAAATCAAAAAAAGAAAATAAAAAACAAAAATTTAAATTTTTAACTTTTGTGTTTGAAATACTTAGTCTCACAAGAACTTGTAAAAATAGTGGAGACTTTCTGGGTCCTCATCACCCAGCTTTCCCTGATGATAGGGGAAATTGACATCGACACAGTACAATGAACTAGACTACAACTTTCTCAGATTTCACAAGATTTTGCATGCATTCATTTTTCCTTCCCTCCCTCCATCCCTCTCTCTCCTTTCCTTCCTTCCTTTTTTCCTTCCTCCTTCATCTCTCTCTTTCTTTCTTGTTCTATGACATCTTATTTCCTGAATCACCACAACGAAGATTTAGAGCTGTCCTTCACCACAAAGGAATTGCCTCCTGCTACCCCTTTATAGACACACATCCTCTCTTCCCTAAGCTCTTATAACCACTGATCTGTTCTCCATCTCTATAATTTTATCCTTTTAAGAATGCTGTATAAATGGAATTATACACGTAACCATTTGTGATTTGCTTTTCCACTCAGCGTAATGCTTTTGAGATCCAGCCAAATTGTTATATATATTAATAGTTTGTTCCTTTTTATTGCTGAGCAGTAGTCCATGGTATGGATATATAGATGTACTATAGTTTGTTTAGCCTTTCCCCTGTTGAAGGACATCTGGGTTGTCCCCAGTTTTTGGGATATTACAAGTAAAGCTGATATGAACATTTGTGCACAAATTTTTGTGTGAATATAAATTTTCATTTCTCTAGAAGACATTCCCAGGAGTGCAGTTTCTAGGTTGCATGGTAAACATATGTTTTAAAGTGTATGTTTAACTGTCAAATTTTTTTCTAGAGTGGCTATACCATTTTATACTCCCATCAGCAATATAATAAGAGACCCAGGTTCTCTTATAAAATAGTAGTGTTTCCGACAATCATGGCATCTTAGATTCAATGAAAGATGGTAGGATATGTCTCTACACCCAAACCACAATATAAAAAATGCCACCAGCATTTGGCATTTTTAATTTAATCATTCTGTTCAGTCTGTAGAGGTGCCTTGTTGTTTTTTTCAACTTGTATTTCCCTAATGGCTAGTGATGTTGGACTTTTTTTCATGTATTTACTTGCCATCCATTTAACATCTTTGGTAAATTATCTGTTCCATATTTTGCCCATTTTTTAATTGGATTGACTTCTGACTATTGGCTTTATATATTCTGGATATGTGATTTGTAAACATTTCTTCTCCTTATTGAGAAAACTTGGCTTGTTTTTTCATCCTTTTAATGGATCTTTTGCAAAATAGAAGTTTTTAATTTTGATGAAGATTGATTTATCTGTTTTTCATTTATGGACCATGCTTTTGCTGTCATGTCTAAGAATCCCTCAACCAACTTTGGGTCATGATTTTATCCTGTGTTCCCTTCTAAAAGATTTATAACTTTGGTTTTACATTTATATCTATGATCAATTTTGAGTTAATTTTTTATAAGGTATGAAGTTTAGTCAATCTTTTTTTTTTTGCCTGTTGATGCCTGCAGCATCATTTGTTGTAAATATCCTCCTCCACTGAATTACTTTCACTCTTTCGTAAAAAAAAAAAAAAAAAAAAGAAACCAGTTGGGCTTCTTTCAGTATAACTGCTATCAATTCTAAGATGCATAATTTGCATTTTTACATCTTTAAATTGGACATCTTACAATTGCCATAGTTGTATTGTAGGTGTTTTGCCTTTTTCAGTGGTACATAACATAGCAGTGTTTCCGACAATCATGGCATCTTAGATTCAATGAAAGATGGTAGGATATTTCTCTAAACCCAAACCACAATATAAAGTCAGAAAATGGATGGAGGAGTAATAAATGGCTTGACAGCATGGAAGAAGGTAAAGTCCAGTTGCTCACAAAGGAGATATTAATGAGAAGCAAGATGATGTACCCCACAGAGACCTAGAATAGTTCAGTATTCAGAGGCATCAGGTGCTGCAAAAGCTGGAGGTTAACATGGGGTTGAACCTGGGGTGGGGAGGAGGGGCGTTGTTTGAAAATCTGTACAGGCAGCAGAGTGATCCAATGCCTACTTCCACTCTACATAACAAGGCCACTATTACAACAGAAGGCAAAATATTTTGTGGGGGAATATTTAAGCTGGAGGAATTCTGGACTTAATGACAACAACTGTGGTGAGGGGTGGGAATAAGACCTCAAACTGAAAACTAGAGGAGTATGTCTGAATATGTAACAGAGAGATGACCTCCATATCCTTCCCTGCCCAGTGCCCAGCTGGCTAGCAGCCAGTTTATACTACCACACCAAAAGTTTGGAAAATCATTTTCTGAAGAAATTTAATGACACCAGAAAGGAGACTTACAAATGCTGACATTTCTAAGTCCCCCAAAACTAAAGCATTTCCTGTTATCACCTCCAGTGAAGCCTACTGTGTCAGTTTGAAAGGATGTATATGCCCTAGAAAAGCCATGTTTTAATCCTAATCCCATTTTGTAGAGGCAGCCATTTCTTCTAATCCCTATTCAGTACTGTATGTTTAAAACTGTAAAGAGATTATCTCCCTGGAGATGTGACTCAATCAAGAGTGGTTGTTAAACTGGATTAGGTGGAGATGTGTCTTCACCCATTCTAGATGGGTCTTGATTAGTTTACTGGAATCCTATTGTTCTAGTTTGCTAGCTGCTGGAATGCAATATACCAGAAACGGAAATATCCCTTTTTATAAGTTGCTAGTTTACAGTTGTAAGGCCAAGAAAATGTCCCAATTAAAACAAGTGTATAGAAATGTCCAGTCGAAGGTATCCAGGAAGATATACCTTGGTTCAAGAAGGCCAATAAAGTTTGGGGTTTCTCTCTCAAGTAGGAGGATACATGGTTAACACAGTCAGAGTTTCTCTCCCATCTGGAAAGAATGGATACAGTATTTTTTTTAAACATTTGTTCCCCTTATTATTTATTTATTTTTGAATTTTTTAATTAATTTTTAATTAAAAAAAA
>PVIY010033853.1:0-27671 GCA_004026745.1 Myrmecophaga tridactyla | reverse complement strand
TTAACATTTTCCCCCCTATTATTTATTTTTATTCCACGTGTTCTACTCTTTTGTTGATATGGTAGATAAAAGGAGCATCAGACACAAGGTTTTCACATTCACAGAGTCACATTGTGAAAGCTATATCATTGTTCAATCATCGTCAAGAAACATGGCTACTGGAACACAGCTCTACATTTTCAGGCAGTTCCCTCCAGCCTCTCCACTATATCAAATTTGAAATTTAATGGAGTTTTAGGAACTATTATGGGTCCAGTGACCCCCATTTACCTTCCAATTTTTTCCCTATGGAAATGGGAATATGTATTATGTGACTGTCCCTCCTTTGTATGTTGGCAATAGAGAACTTGTTCTGAGTTTTACAGGTCCAGAGCCAGGGGAGAATTTTATCTTAGGAAAGACCATGCCTGTAACTAACTTTGATGAGACTTTGTACTGGTTTTAACCTGGTATTGTATTTGTATTGTTACTGAAATGGTTTAAGGATTTCTGATATTGTGATGGAATGAATGCATTTTGCATACAGGAAAAATATGTCTTTTTAGGGTCAAGAGGGTGGGATGTGCTGGTTTGAAAAGATTTATGTACCCTTGAAAAGCCATGTTTTAATTCTGATCCAATCTTGTGGGAGCAATGTTTCTTTAATCCCTATTCAATAATGTAGGTTGGAATATTTTGATTAAATTATGTCCACAGAGATGTGACTCGCCCAATTATATTAACCTTGGGTTAGAGAGAAATGTGACTCCATCCATTCCAGGTGGGGCTTGATTACTTTACTGGAATTCTTTAAAAGAGGAAATATTTTGGAAAGAGCCAAATAGAAAATGACAAAAGCCAGAACCCATGAAGCCAGAAACCTCTGGAGATGAAAACTCCCCTAGAGGAGTTTCATCAAACAAGAAACATGGAGAGAAATCTGGCAGGTGTTGCCATGTTTGCCATGTGCCTTTCCAGTTGAGAGAAAAACCCTGAACATCATCAGCCTTCTTGAACCAAGGTATCTTTCCCTGAATACCTTAGATTGGACATTTCTGTAGACTTGCTTTAATTGGGACATTTTCACTACTTTAGAACTGTAAACTTTCAACTTAATAAATTCCCCTTTTAAAAATCCATTCTGTTTCTGATATATTGCATTCCAGCAGCTAGCAAACTAGAACAGAAGGCTACTGGAACACAACTCAACAATATCAGGTACTTCCCTCTAGTCACTCCAAAGCACCATAAACTAAAAAGGGATATCTATATAATGCATAAGAATAACCTCCATGATAACATCTTGACTTTATTTGAAATTTCTCAGCCACTGAAACTTTATTTTGTCTCATTTATCCCTTCTCCCTTTTGATCAAGACTTTCTCAATTCCTTGATGCCAGGTCCTGATTCATCCCATGAGTTCTGTCCCATGTTGCCAGGGAGATTTAAACCCCAGGGAGTCATGCCCCATATCATGGGGGAAGGCAGTAAATTCACTTGCTTGTCAGCTTAGAGAGAGAGGCCACATCTGAGCAGCAAAAGAAGTTCTCTGGGGGTAACTCTTAGGGATAATTTTAAGTAGGCTTAGCCTATCCTTTGCAGGAGTAAGTTTCATAGGGGCAAACCCCAGGATCAAAGGTTCTGCTTATTGATTTGGTTGTCTCCACTGCTTGTGAGAATAGCAGTAATTGCCCAAATGGGGAAGTTGAATATGTCCTCCTTTATCCCCAGTGCCCCAAGGGAAACTTGCAAATAATTCTTTATTCACTGCCCAAATTACTCTGGGATATATTGGGGTATCACACTAACCTAGACAGCCAAGAAGATCTCATGTCCTATTCAAGATTCCATATACTTATGGTCTTCAACTAAACTGACCATACAAGTTAAATTTGGTAATGTGGTACCCAAAATATCAATTTTGCACCAAATAAACATCTCTCCCTTTGGTATCACAAAGAAGTTAAAGTTTTAAAATATGGATGATATCATCCTTTACCCAGTCTTCTGATTTACCTTAGTCCTATCCAGATCAGCTTCATCCATATCTCTACTTGAAGTCAGACCCCTTTTTCAACTTTTTAAATAGTTCCTATATGGGGTACTGCTGACTTTCATAATTTCAGAGCTATAATTCTGAGTGTCTGGTGTCACATCAAAACCTGAAGGTTCTGGGAATGACCAGGATATAAACAAAGAGCACAGTATCTCAGAATTTAGGAATAACAGTTACAACTCATGAACATATCTGAGTTTTACTTTTTCCTTTCCAATTTGGATGACTTTTTTTTTTTTAACATGGGCAGGCACCAGGAATCGAACCCGGGTCCTCGGGCACAGCAGGCAAGCGTCAATTTGGATGACTTTTATTTCTTTTTCTTGTCTAACTGCTCTGACTAGAACTTCCAGCACAATGTTGAATAATAATGATGGCAGTGGGCATCCTTGTCTTTTTCCTGATCTTAGAGGGAAATATTTCAGTCTTTTCCTATTGAAGATGATGTTAGCTGTGGGTTTTTCATATATTCCCTTTATCATGTTGAGGAATTTCCTTTCTATTCCTATACTTTGAAGTGTTTTCCTCAAGAAAGGATGTTGAATTTTGTCAAATGCGTTTTCTTCCTCAATTGAGATGATCGTGTGTTATTCTCTGCCCATGTTGGAGGATGAGTGGCTTTGTGTTCACACCCTCTTGCTGTGTGTGTGTGTTTGTGTGGCGACTGAGGGATGTATTGCTCTCCAAGAAGAAGTGAGTTCAAAAATGACTGTCCTGTCAAAAGAAGGGTGCCTCTTGCACCTTCTCCACCCAGTTTTCTTGTGAACCATGCTTTCATAGTTTCTGGGACTGTTATTTGCAAAGGGCGAGTCCCACCCCCCAGACCTCTTCACTCAGTTACTTTGGGTGGAGTCTGCTCAGGATGTGAACAGAAGAGAGCAAAATGTGCATGAATAGACCATGCACAGGGGCCCCCACTCCCTTCTTGAGTCCGTCCTCCTTTTCCTGTGGATAATGTATAGCCACAGGGGGCATGCTCCCTTGATCAACCAAAGTCTGATTTCTTTCCCTTTCTGGTTTCCTCAAAAATACTTCAGGGATATTTTTAAAATTAGAAGACAAGTTTTACGTATATATAAAATCTTGCTTTTCCTATGTGTTTTACTGAAAATAAACGTGGCCTACCAAAATGCTATTGTTTGTTAATTGTTGCCATTAAGCACTACTTGGCTTACAGCAAGTTATTGTTTGAGGTTCTATCAAGTATAAAACCATGTGTGAGTGAAATCTTGTTTTTCCATTGTTGTCTGGAAATAATACATTTCTGGTCCTTGGAGGATCTGAATTTTTATCCCATCCCCACAATTCTTTTTCTGACCATTAAGATAATTTAAATGTGTGAATATTCTCTACCATCAATTCTACTGATTATGAAGTGCCTGTAATTTCAAATGCCCCAGAAAACAACCAGGGTCTGGGCCTTTTTGCTATGTTTAACAACCACATTTGTTTTGCACTTTCACATGATTTTATTTGCTCTTGCAATTACCCAGTGAGAATATCATTATTATTTTCATTTTACAAAATGAGGAAACTGAAGCTGAGTTATACAGATTACTAGGGTCACAAAATTATATCATTAAAATCTGGGATTTTTACATTCCAAATGCTGTCTTCTCTACCGCACAGGGCTTAAGGTGCTTTATTTAAGATGCACTGATAGGGCAGTTTTTTTAATGAACTGGACAAATTAGAGGACATCTTTCATTACCAAAGAACATAGCCTTCCATACTGGATGACCAGTTAGATAGTGAGCACCTGTAGTTTCATCAGTCAGTCAAGATGTCACCCAAGATTGCATACCCTGCAACATAAAGCTGCCTCTCACTTGTGGTGGGTGGATTGGGTCCCAGAAGCTCTTGGCACTCTGCAACAGCTGTTGCAATTGAAAGTGGAGAATACCATTGTTGTGGGGTGCACCAAAAGAGAGACCACACAATTCAAAACTGCAAGCCAATTTGGAGTCTTTATTAGTTGGCCAGTGACTGCCTCAGAAACCCTCAAGAAGGAAGATTCAGAGAGCAGCACCTTGGGGCTTGCAGGGTGGGCTTATAAAGGCTGAAACCGCAAGCTTATTCACAGAAGCAGAGAAGTGGCATTAGTTTCACAGACCCACAACCTGATTTTGCAGCTGTAAGCTACAGAAGCAAAAGTGATACTAGCTTTTGCAAAAACACATTTGTGTGATTCCCACATCCTGGCCACATTACCAGGTGTTCTTCATGGGCCTGGGGAGGATTTTCCACTCGGCTGGGGTTGAACTCTTGATCCCTTACATTCCCCACCGGTTTTTAGGAAAGAACCAAATCATTGTTTCCGGATCTTGTTCTTGTGTGGGGATGTGGTGATAGTGGGTTCGCAAGACCAGTAATTTTACTGCTTGTATTCTTTTTTTATTATATGCTGTCAGACAGTTTATTATATAGGGTCCAAATATTAAACCTAATAATATGAGAATTAGGAGTCCTGTTGTGGTGGTTAAGAGTGTGGTTAGCCATGGGGACCAGGAAATCAAATTTTCATATCAATTGGTTTCATTTTTAGAGCGTTCCTCCTGCTCTCGTAACCTCCCATGAACTAGGGATAGACTATAATTTGGTGAGGGTTTTTCCCCCTGACCCCCACCAGGGATATCGGGAGGACCCGGAGGGGTTTCTGAAATTCTTATCTTTAGTGGATCCTCAGTTCGCTGGGTGGTCCATTTTCTGGGGAGCTGGTTCGGGGCAGCCTTCTTGACCTGAGTGTGATGAATCCAGTGTCGTTTCCCACAACTTTTATTGCTGTCAGAGTTGTGAGGATCACTGGCAGAGGTCCTGTCCACCGGGCCTCCAAGGCAGCTGCCTGATGCTTTTAATCCAGACTAGATGTCTGGGCTGCACCTGAAATAGATCTTTGTTAGGGGCAGGATTTGTTGGTCCTGGATGAGCTGCCTTCACCAGTTCCTGGGTGTTCTGGGTGGCAGATTGCAGGGCCTGTAATGAATGGTTATTTAATTCAGCTATTTTCTCTTCCCATTAGAAGAGAATGGTTATTTAATTCAGCTATTTTCTCTTCCCCCAATTTCGGAATTAGTGGGGGTGGTTGCCCAAACATGATTTCATATTTCCCTTAACATAGGGAGTACATCTAGGTCTTAGGAGGGCAAATGGAAGGCAACTCACCCAGTTTTCACCAGTCTCGAGCTTTAGTTTATTCAAAGTTTCTTTTATTGTTCTATTCATTCTCTCAACTTGCCATGAACTCTGTGGCCTATAAATACAATGTAATTTCCTTTTGATATTTAATATTTTTGCTAGCAATTGGGTAATTTGGGTGATGAACGCCAGCCCATTGTCAGACCCCATTGCAGTTGGGAGGCCAAATCAGGGGACAATTTCGGAAACTAGTTTTTTTTACTACTATTTGTGCTGTCTTGGTTTTGTTAGGGAATGCCTCAGTCCATCCAGAGAAGATGTTGATGAAAACCAGCAGGTATTTGTATCCATACGGACCAGGTAGTATTTCTGTGAAGCCCATTTCCCACTGTTCTGCTGGGGCTTGTCTCCTCAGCCTGGTTCCTTGGGGCATCTCCTTCCCTTGGCCAGAATTTACTTGGGTGCAGATGTGGCATCTGGATGATATCTGCCAGGCTTTTTGCTGCAGTTGGGGAATGTAGTAATCTCTCTGTAAGAGTTCAGTTAGTTTCATACTGCCCAGGTGTGAACTTTGGTGAACCTGGGCAACCAAACTGTGCCCCAGGTGTTCTGGCACCAGGATTCTCCCATCTGGGAGGATTTTCCAACCATCCAGATCTGTTTTAGTGCCTAAAGTTTTTCCCAGTTTAATTTTTCCCTGGTATCATTTGGAAGACTCGGCAGTACCTGTCCTTGTAAAACAGGAAGTATCTGCAGAGTCCCCACTGGCTTTTGGTAATGTTTCTACTGGATGTGGGGTCACTATTTGTAAGTCCTGCCCCAGAGTTAATTTGGATGCTTCTTTAACCAAAATAGCAGTGGTGGCAATGGCCCAGAGGCAATTTGGCCATCTGTCTGCTACAGGTAGGCAACCGGCCTTTTCAAGGTCCTAATATTTGGGTTAGGACCCCTTTTGCTATTCCCTGGGCCTCAGCAACATGCAGTTGAAAGGGTTTTGACAGGTCAGGCAAGATTAAGGCAGGACCACTTACAATTGCCTGTTTCAGCATTTTAAAAGCCTTTTGCTCAGTTTCAGTCCAGGTTAGAGCTTCCTCCTTACCCCCTGTGCTAGTATACAGGGGTCTTACTATCTCTGCAAACCCAGAAATCCAGAGCTGGCAATATCCAACTGCCCTTAAGAACTCCCATACCTGCCTTTTTGTTTTTGGTTGTGGTATCCTGTTGGATAGTTTAATCCTGTTGGAAGACAGAGCTCTTTTTTTCCCCTTCTTATTTGTACCCTAAATTTGTTGCTGAACTGGTGCACAGTTGGGCCTTTTTGGCAGAGACCTGATAGCCCAACTGGGCTAATTCCAGTAACAAGCCTTCGGTTGCCTCTTTGTAGTCTGTCAGGTTATTGGCTGCCAGTAAAAGGTCATCCACATATTGTAGGAGGGTTATTTCTGGATGTTTTTGTCTAAAGCTGACCAAATCTTGACTTAAGGCTTCATCAAACAGTATGGGGGAATTTTTAAAATCTTGTGGCAACTGGTTCCAGGTCAATTGTCCAGAGAATTCCCCCTCTGGGTCAATCCATTCAAAAGCAAAAATGGGTTGACTTACCTCAGCCAGGGGAATTGAAAAGAAGGCATCCTTTAAGCTCAGAACAGTATAAACCTGTTGGCTGGGAGGTAACAGTCTCAGGAGTATATATGGGTTAGGCACAGTAGGGTGAATGGTTTCAACTCTTTTGTTCACTTCCCGGAGGTCTTGTACTGGCTGGTAATCCTTGGTCCCGGCTTTTTGAACCGGGAGAAGGGGGTGTTCCAGGCCGAATGGCAGGAGACTAGAATGCCTGCCTCTAGGAGTCTTTTGATATGGACTGCAATGCCTCTTTTAGCCTTTAAGCTTATTGGATATTGTCAGACTCTGACAGATGTGGTGGTGCTAGTCAGCTGGACAACAATGGGGGGCTGGTGGGCGGCTAATCCTGGTAGCTTAGTTTCTGCCCATATGCCCGGTATTTTTTCTTTAAATTCCCACAGGTACGGGCCTGGGATCAGCAGTGCCACCTCCTCAGTAAGTAAATATTCTTCCAATAAAAAGGGCAAGTGAGGAGGATTGTCAAGGGGTTGGTATTGAAGGAGAGCTCAGCCAAATCATTTCTGGAAGAGATGGTGGCCTGTAATTTTTGGAGAAGGTCCTTTCCCAAAAGCGGGTATGGACACTCTGGCATCACAAGAAATGAGTGGGTGACAGTTCCTTCCGCAAGGTTAGTGATCCTAGTCTTTGTCCATGGGTAAGATTTTGTCTTTCCCATTGCTCCCTATATGGGGATTTTTTCCTTAGATATGGGCCCTTCTGCCAGCTGGAGGATGAAGAAGGTCGCCCCAGTATCCACAAGAAATTTTATAGGCTTGCCCCCAATTTCTAAGGTGACCCTGGGCTCCTGGGGGCTCAACAGAATGGAGCTCCAGCCCTGTCAATTTGCCTCCTCTACTAGAACTAGGGCCACCTTCAGCCCTTTAGGTCCTCTTTTAGGACATTCATTTTTCCAATGTCCATTTTCTTTGCAGTAGGTGCATTGGTTTACACCTAGGCCCAATTTCCTTCCTTGGTTTCCTCTCCTTTCTTTAGCAGATTTCTGTCTGCCTTTTTGATTCTTCTGTTCAACTATTGCGGCTACCAAAATTCTAGCTATTTTCTTTGACTGCATGGTCCTGGGGTCATCTCTGTTATTGAAGGCTTTCTGGGCAATCTCTATTAACTTGGACAGCACCTTTCCCTTAAATTCTTCTAATTATGTCTGGGGCCAACTGGGTAATAAATGCTATATTTACAGCTTGCCTATTTTCAGGCACCTCTGGATCTATAGGGGTGTACAAGAAGTATGCCTCAAGGAGGCATTCAAGGAAAGCAGCTGGGGATTCGTAGAGCTTCTGTACGGTTTCACTTACCCAAGATAAGCTGGTCAGATTCCTGGCCGCTGCGCATATTCCCTGCTGCAAAGTCTGGCAATACCAGTCAAGAGCCTCCTTACCTCTATCAGTGTTGGGGTCCCATCCGGGATGGGTGGAGGGGAATACAGCTTCTAATCAGGTTGGCTTGGCAGTAGGCTGTCCATCAGGTTCAAGAATTAATTTCCTCACCTCTTGCCCAACTCGGTCATGTTCCTCAGAGGTGAAGAGGGCCTGAAGGAGTTGTTGGCAGTCATCTGAGGTGAGCTGATGGGTAAAAAAGAAGGAGATGAGTCGTTGGGGTTTTTTGGAGAAAGAGGGTTCTGATTTTTTCAGTTATATAGATCACTTGAAGTAAAGGGGACATAGACCATGAAAGGTGGGTGGTTGTCCCCCAGGGCAGGGTCAGCCTGTCTCAAGGGTAAAAATGGGGCCCCAGAAGAACCCAGTGACTGTGCATCAGAGAAGGGGTGGTAATCAGAGCCACTTCTGGTATGGATGGGGACTGAAGGTCACCTCCTAGCTATCAGATGGGCTTATTGCCACCTCTCGGCCACTTCTCCCCTCTGGTCTCAGAGCAGACAGAGGGGCTGTTGCATATGGGGGAAGGTCCATTAAGAGTGGATCCTCTGGTGGTCCCATCAAAACTGGGACCCTGTTAATCTTTTCTTTCTGAGAGTTTTTTAGTACGAGGGCCATTTGAGCTCTGGGGCATCTTCCTTTTTGGGACTCCAGGCAAGACTGTAACCACTTGGGTTTTTCTGTTAAAATTTCAATCCAAATTAGTATATAGGGGATTTGGTCAGAGTAGCCTGGATTACCAAAAATCATCCTTTGGACTTTATAAGCTGTAGATATGTCAGTGGTTCCCTCAGAAGGCTACCCAGAACCAAAAGTTGGCCACTCTCATGAGCAGAATTTCTCCAAGTCGAAGCCATTGATAGGGGCTCTGTAGTCACCAGTCTTCCACTGAAATTCCTGAAAAATTTTCAAAAAACTTTGAAGGGGAGTGTAGACAGATGAACTTGACTGACCCATGGCAATTATGACAAGAACAACACAGAATGCAATGAGACCAACAGTTGAGAGAAGGGACAGACCAAACTGAGATGCACAAAAGCCTTATCCTTAATTGATTCCTAACCAGAAGCCCTGAGCAATGTCTATCTCTGTTACCTGACCTTGGAAGTAATGCTACATCCAGCCTTCCAGAGGACCCCGATTGAATCCAGTAACAGACCTGTACTCACCAGTAAGGTTTCCAGAAACAGATGACTCCACCAGATACCAGGTTTTGTATAATTTTGGAGGGTCCTGTAGGACTGGCCTGGTCTCCAGTCCTTGCCTGGGGCAGAGGAACATCTCTCTGAGGCCTTCCTCTAGGTCAGACCTCAGCTCCAGTGGTGATCCCCAGGACATGTGGTCACCAGGTATCCCATTAGGGATAATCTCACTGGGGCCTCCAAAATGTTGTGGGATGCACCAAAAGAGAAACCATACAATTCAATTTGGACTTTTTATCAGCCATCCGGCAACTGCTTCAGAAACCCTCAAGAAAGAAAATTCAGAGAGCAGCACCATGGGGCTTGCAGGGTGGGCTTATAAAGGCTGAAATCGCAAGCTTATTCACAGAAGCAGAGAAGTGGCATTAGTTTCACAGACCCACATCCTGGTTTTGCAGCTGTAAGCAAGCAAGTTTATCGACAGAAGCAAAAATTGCTATTAGCTTTTGCAAAAACTAGTTTGTGTGATTCCCACATCCTGACCCCATTACTGGGTGTTCTTCATGGGCCTGGGGGGGGGATTTTCCACTCAGCTGGGGTCGAGCTCCTGATCCTTTACACCATGTCCCATTGATATTACAAAGAAAAGCTGAATATGCAAGCTGTTTAGTTGGAATTTCTTGAACACATTTGAATAATGGTAATAGATACACACAAACCAAGTCCATTGTTGGACCTCAATATTAATCTCTGAACTTCATGATTTTGAGTATTTCCCAAACTATAGTAAAACTGACAATGTTGGTAGTCACGATGGTGGCCGCCTGCTGGCCTCCGGGGCCCTGGAAAGGGTGCATGCTCACTGCAGGAGGGCTGAACGTCGGGGCTCTGGGGCCACCTTACTGGTGTGGCTGCCTGTCTTGCTTTCCTTGGGCTTCAGGGCCGACCCTGTGGCATGGTTCCTGGTGCAGTGTGGCATAGATAATCCCCTGAATTATCTATGCACCACGTGGGTGCATGCACAAGTGGGACTTGAGCGAGGTCTGGGCCACAGCTTACCCTAGACAGCACCTCATCAGGGTGCCCACTGGGTGGCATGGGGCAGGGCATCGAATGACAGAACTGGGGAGCCAGAATGGTGCCAATTTGAGTGAATTCCATGGCCCAGAGGCCCACACCAGGGTCTTTGGGAGCAAGGACCATGGTGGGGGCAGGGCAACATTGGGCACGCAATACCTGTTGGGCCCGAGGAGGTTGTGGTCTCCTCTCTGCCTCTGGACTTTACAGCCCACCTGGCTCTCAGCACTCCCAGGCCAACCCAGCCAAGGGGCCTTTGCCTATCACTCTGCATGGCTTCGAGCCTGGGAACTAGTGTTTATCCAGAACATGGAAGAAATTGATAATCTTTGTTTCCTCTAATGTAAAACTAAAATCAACAGTCTTTTTCAAAAGCGTGGACTTGTCTTTCTGTTATTGGCCATTGTGCTGGCTTAAAAGGATGTATGCCCCCTAGAAAAGCCATGTTTTAATCAAAATCCCATTTCATAAAGGTAGAATAATCCCTATTTAATACTGTATGTTTGAAACTGTAATCATATCATCTCCCTGGATGATGTGATTTAGTCAAGAGTGGTTGTTAAGCTGGATTAGGTGATGACATGTCTCCACCAATTTGGGTGGGTCTTGACTGGTTTATTGGAGTTCTATAAAAGAGGAACCATTTTGGAGAAAGCGATTCAGAGACAGCAGTACCATGAAGCAGAGAGTCCATGAGCCAGCAACCTTCAGAGATGAAGAAGGAAAATGCCTTCTGGGGAGCTTCATGAAATCAGAAGCCAGGAGAGGAAGCTAGTAGATGATGCCATGTTCACCATGTGCCCTTCCAGCTGAGAGAGAAACTCTGACTGTGTTCACCATGTTCCCTTCCATTTGAGAAGGAAACTGTGAACTTCATTGGCCTTCTTGAACCAAGGTATCTTTCCCTGGATGCATTTGATTGGACATTTCTGTAGACTTGTTGCAATTGGGGCATTTTCTCAGCTTTAGAACTGTAAACTAGCAACTTATTAAACTCCCCTTTTTAAAAAGCCATCCTGTCCCTGGTATATTGCATTCTGGCAGCTAACAAACTAGAACAGATTTTGGTACTGGAGATTGGGGTGCTGCTGCTGCAGTTTGCAGATACCAAGCATGTTGGAACAGTTTTTTAAATGGATAAGGGGAAGAATCTGGAAGAATTGTAAGAAGGCTGATAGAGAAGGTCTAGAATGCTTTGAAGACACTGTTGGTAGAAATGTGGACTCTAGAGCTACCTGTGACAAAGCTCTAGACAGAAATGAGGCATGTATTATTTCAGACCGGAAGGAAGACAAACCTTGTTTTAAAATGGCAGATAATCTGGCAAAACTGACTACTGGCTGTGGCTGGAAGGCAGATTTTAAAAGCCATGAATTTGGATATTTAGCAGAAGAGATCTCCAAATTAAATGTCAAAATGCAGACTGGCTTCTCCTCACAGCTTATATTGAAGTGTGACAGGAAAGAGATAAGCTGAGAACTGAACTCTTGGGTACAAACAAACTAGAAATCGATGTCCTGGAAAATTCTGGACCTCCAGAAAGGGAGATTGCAGAGAATAGTGCCCTGTGTGAGGATTTAACCAAATTTGGAACGAGTCAGTCATCTCAGAGAAAGCCAGGATTGGACATGGAAGGATTTGTGGAAACTGCTTATGTCTAATGGTCATGATCCAAGGCTACTGCATAGAAAGCCAATGAGAGTGCTGTGGGAACTGTATAAACAGAGCCAATGCCAGTCTGGACTGGGGTGTTCAGAGAAGGGACACATTGGAGGAAAAATAACTTCAGAGGCAAAACCATGGACACTGGGATCTGAAGTCAAGAAGCCTCAGGCCAGGAGAGCAGACCCACCCAAGCCCATGGAGAGGGTGAGTTTGCCCCAAAGGCAGAAAATGGGCCTTCCACCTCATTTCAGTGGAAGAGCCATGCTGCCTCAGGCCTTGGAGAGGGTGAAGCACATTCCTTGGGGTTTGGAGAGACCCTGGCTGCCACCTTATGGAAGGGTTCAGCGTGTGCCCCAGAGATGGCAGAGAGCCCGGGTGCAGCCCCGATGCTTGGAGAGGGTGGAGCTGAGAAAAAGGTGGTCTCCCCAGTGTCCCCTAAGGTTGCATTTGAAGAGAGGCAGGCTTCTGCTTAGGTCCTTGGAAAGAGTGGGACCGCTGCTTTCAGAAGTCCTGAAGATAAACGACTCTCAGACTTTGACATCTAAGGGACTTCGCCCTGCAAGTTTTCAAAACTGCTTGGTCTTGTGACCCGTGTGTTCCTTCCTCCCTATGGAAATGTGTATATGTATCCTATGAATGTTCTTCCTTTGTATGTTGGCAACAAATAATTTGTTTTGAGTTTTTATAGGTTCAGAGACAGAGAAGAACCTTGTCTTAGAACAGACCATGCCTGTAACTAACTTTGATAGGAGTTTTTACTGTTTCTAACTTTGTATTTCATTTGTATTGCTACTGAAATGGTTTAAGCATTTCTGATATTGTTATGAAATTAATGTATTTTGTATATGGGAAAAACTGTCTTTTTTAGGGTCTAGAGGGTGGAATGTGCTGGTTTGAAAGGAAGTATGTCCCCTAGACAAGCCATGTTTTCATCTAAATCCTGTTTCATAAAGGCAGAATAATCCCTATTCAATACTGTATGTTTGAAACTGTAATCAGATCATCTCCCTGGATGATGTGATTTAGTCAAGAGTGGTTGTTAAGCTGATTAGGTGACAACATGTCTCCACCCATTTGGGTGAGTCTTGATTAGTTTCTGAAGTCCTGTAAAAGAGGAAACATTTTGGAGAATGAAGGAGATTTGGAGAGAGCAGAGAATGCTGCAGTACCATGAAGCAGAGATTCCATGAGCCAGTGACGTTTGCAGATAAAGAAGGAAAATGCCTCCTGGGGAGCTTCATGAAACTGGAAGCCAGGAGAGAAAGCTAGCAGGTGATGCCATGTTCTCCATGTGCCCTACCAGCTGAGAGAGATGTCCTGACTGTGTTCGCCATGTGCCTTCTCACTTGAGAGAGCAACCCTGAACTTCATCAGCCTTCTTGAACCAAGGTATCTTTCCCTGGATGGATGCCTTTGATTGGGCACTTCTATAGACTTGTTTTAATTGGGACATTTTTTCAACCTTAGAACTATAAATTAGCAATGTATTAAATTCCCCTTTTTAAAAGCCAGTCCATTTCTGGTATATTGCATTCCAGCAGCCAGCAAACTAGAACAACCATACTTGTATCTTCCACCAACTTCTGACTCAGAAATGTGACCACCAAGCAGTAGAGAGCTAGGTGATGTTGATAGAGGGTAAATTATCAAAGAAGAAACCAACGTTTGCTCAAATAAACCAAAAGTAAGCAGTTTAACATGATTTCACTGTTCTCAGTAAAAGTAATCCAAAGCAACATATGCTGACCAACTGTATGCATGGTAATGGAGCACAGAAGGGGAAACCAAACTGCCTGCCACACAAAAATTTGGAGCCTGCTTGGCCAAAACAAAACAAAACAAAACAAAAAAACAAAGAGAAGGGCAAGATAATTACAACTGGAGAAAGAGGAAAGGTACTCTTTTAAATGAATCTTAGAAAATGGTGAGAAAGGGCTTTCCAAATGGAACAAGGTAAGGGGAAAAACTAATGAAAGGTCTTTTTGTGCCAGGTGGTATATATATATATATGCTCACATATGTTTACATATATATATATTCTTTAAATTCCTGGGCAAACTCTTGTGGATAACTTCCCCATATCTTAATGGAAACAAATACCATTTATTTCAACCACCAATATCATCTAGTCACTGAATGGCAAAGCTGGAGTTTAATAATTATTTCTTTATTAATGTCTGCTATTTTTGAGGGACTCTTACATTTTAGTGTTTTACATAAAATGTGACAAACCCTTAGATTTTCAGATTAACATACTGAAGTTCAGAGGGGCTAAGTAATTTGTTTAAAACCACATAGCTTGTAACCAGATCAAGGTTCAAAACCAAATCTCCTTGTCTTTGAATCCCATGCACTTTCTGATTACATCCAAGCAGGAATCTATCTACACGCTAAGTTCAGACAAAATAGGACTATTCCATATACATATTAGGGCAGGAGTATAAGGCTGATAAAATAGATTGGAGACAGACTATGAATATCCTCAACTATATAAATCAGTTTGGATGGTGTGGTAGTTAGATTCAGGTGTCAACTTGGCCACGTAAAGGTGCCTAGTTCTATTACTGTGGACATGAGCCAATGGCATGTGAACCTCATCTGTTGTTGATTACATCTACAGTCATCCAGGAGGCATGCCTGCTGCAATGAATGATGTTTAATTTAATTGGCTTGTGCTTAAATGAGAGAGCTCAATGTAGCACGGCCCAAGCAGCTCAGCATACCTCACCTCAGCCCTTGCAGCTCAGCTCAGGCCTTTGGAGATGCAGAAAGGCATCACCCCAGGGAAAGTTTGTTGGAACCAAGAGGCCTGGAGAGAAGGCCAGCAGAGATCACCCTGTGCCTTCTCATGTAAGAAAGAACCTCAGTTAAAAGCTAGTTACCTTTCCTCTGAAGAATAATATGCTAACTAAATAAATCCCCTTTTATTTAAAGCCCATCCATCTCTAGTGTGTTGCATTCTGGCAGCTAGCAAACCAGAACAGATTTGGTACTAGAGAAGTGGGGTGCTGCTACAGTTTGCAAACACCAGACATGTTGGACGAGTTTTTTTGGATGGAGAAGGGGAAGATTTTGGAGGAACTGTGAAGACAATGATGGAGAACTTCTGGAGTGCTTGAAGAAAATGTTGGTGTAAATGAAACCACTGCCAATCTGGACAAAGGGGACACAAAAGGGACAAATTGGAGTTTGCAGAGTGAGAACCATGGAAGCTTGGGTCTGAAGCCAAGAAACCTCGGCCAGGAGAGTGGACCCACCCATATACCTGGAGAGGATGAGACTTCCACATTGTTGCAGTGGAAGAGTTGTGCCACCTCAGGCCTTAGAAAAGGTACAGCATCCTCCTTGGGGACTAGGTAGAGTCTGGCTGCCACCACATGAAAGGGTTGAGCGTGTACCCCAGAAATAGCAGAGAGTGCAGGTGTGGCCCCAATGCCTGGAGAGGGTAGAACCTAGAAAAACGTGGTCTCCTCACTGTCCCCTGAGGTTAATTTGAAAAAAGGTTGACCATTGCATAGGCCCTTGAAAAGGGTGGGACTGCCACTTTCTAAAGCTGAAGGATAAGTGACTTTCAGACTTTGAAATCCAATGGTGTTTGCCCTGCAGGTTTTCAGAACTGTTTTGTCTTGTGACTCCTGTGTTGCTTCCAGTTTCTCCCTATGGAAATAAAAACCTGTATCCTGTGAATGTCCTCCTTTGCATATTGGCACCAGATAACTTGTTTTGAGATTCATAGGTCCACAGCTAGAAGGGAATTTTTTGCACTTCAATATTGTTTAAGGTGATGTGTGTAGTTGCCAAGTTGACAAGGGGTGGACATATGGTAGTTAGATTCAAGTGTCAACTTGGCCAGGTGAAGGTGCCTAGTTCTATTGCTGTGGACATGAGCCAATGGCATGTGACCCTCATCTGTTGCTGATTACCTCTGCTGTTGGTTAGGAGGCATGCCTGCTGCAATGAATGATGTTTGATTTAATTGGCTTTTGCTTAAATGAGAGAGCTCAATGTAGCACAGCCCAAGCACCTCAGCATAACTTATCTCAGCACTCGCAGCACAGCCCAGGCCTTTGGAGATGCAGAAAGGCATCACCCCAGGGAAAATTTGTTGGAACCCAGAGACCTGGAGAATAGGTCAGCAGAGATGGCCCTGTGCCTTCCCACATAAGAAAGAACCTCAGTTGAAAGTTAGTTGCCTTTCCTCTGAAGAACTATATGTTAACTAAATAAATCCCCTTTTATTGAAAGCCAATCTATCTCTGGTGTGTTGCATTCCAGCAGCTAGCAAACAAGAACAGATAGTGATATGTGTGTTTGAATTTATATAATGTTCTGAAAAGGATGTGATGCAACTTACAAGATCATATGTATATCAGGGTAAAATAAATAGAAGGAATCAGAATGAAGGAAAAACAACTAAACAAAGCCAGGAATTAAGTACCTAAATTCATTCCTTAAACTCCTATGTAGTTACAAAAGGTGAAAAGGGGACTCCAGGCTTCTTAGCCAAAGAAAAGAGGAAGACATGATTAATTAAAAGATTCACACATATTCATAAAAGACAAATCTTTGATTTGGGTAATGTTATTCTTAAGAGTAGAAGAGAAATGTCTCACTATTTTCATAAAGTTGCTATACTAAAGTTAACTATAATAGAGTGGGATTTATGTTCAACTGTATCACTATCACAGTTTTATACTATTGTTTTTTGTATTAACACCACTTAATGGAGAATAAAGGTCTAATAAAAAAACTACCAATGTCAAATTTGAATGGAAATTTTTAATGATTGGCTTAAATGTGGTTAACATATACAGATTACATAAAATGAAGTCAGGAGGTTAAAATTATCTACTGTATCTGGAAATTAAAGAAAATTAGCTTTTCACTTAGAATTATCTATTTAGGAAGAAAATATGGGATAAAGGAGACCAATTGGGGGCCACTGTAATAATAGAAACAATAATTGACAGGATTTAATGACTGATTGGATATTGAGAGTAAAGAAAGGGGAAGAGTCTAAGATAATTGGGATTTCTAATTGGTTAAGCAGTAATGTTTTTATAATCATACAACATAGGTGGGTTTGCAGGGGGTTGGGAGTGTCTAGGAGGGAGCCAGCCTGTTTGTGCTGTCATAATGTGATGATACTATAGCTTCAACCAACTATTAATATAACAAGTAAAGATTGCAAAGATGAATAAGAATGATTTCTGCCCTGAGAGCACTGCGTCTAAGGAAGGATTTAACTATAACTGGACAATATTGTAACAGGAGTATGTAAAGAGTAGGTGCTACCACACTCCTTGCTGTTTCCTGAGGCTGCTTCTGCCTTAGATGCCTGTACTTTTTCTCTGTTTGGAACACTCTTCTCCCCATATCTGTATGGGTTGTTTGGTCACCTCCTTCAGGTGTTTATTCATATGTTGCCTTCTCAGCCAGCCCCTTGTTGTCCACTCTTTAAAATTGCAAAACCTGCGCTCCTCTACCTCAGTCTTGTACTTCTTACCCTGTATCCTGCTTATGTTTTTCCCATAATACTTATCACCATCTAAAATACAGTATATTGTACATATTTGTTTTGTTTACTCTTTCCCTGCTAGAATGTAAGTGTTTTGAGGGCAGGGTATTGGGGATGGGGTCTGTTATGATTTTCAGCATATACTTAGTGTCCAGAGAAATATTAGGTGATCAATAAAAATTGTTAAATGGATGAATTCATGAGCAGGTTTTAGGAGCATAAAGGAGTTTATGCCAAAATACTGTTAGATGATTTGAACCAATTATATCAAAACTAAAATTATTATCCAAAATAATATGGTTAATTAAAGATAACTCCATTTAACAAGCTACCTGTTTCAGTGGACTGGAGAAACATGACCACTAAGTTATGGCAGAGTCATGCAAAAATTTTTGCTGAGAATCAGAAGTTTTATGGGATCACTCCTGAGGTATTTATCTAGCACATGACTGCTCACTAAATATTTGTTAAATGAGTGATGAGTTTTGGATAATACCTGCTTTTAGTCATCTTTACCATGCTTTATATCAACGCCACTCAAAGTGTGACCTACAAATTGATGCTAGTCTGCAAACTGTTACTGGTCTGTAACTGATAAATTCAGAAATTGAGAGTACACATCTAGAAACAACAATATGACATCTTCATGATATTTTAATTGCATTTTAAAAAGAATCAGTCTGGAAGAGATTGCATGGAAAAAAAACTTGTACTTTACTACAGGTATTTTAAGAAGCTTATTCTCTGCCACTGAATGCTGTGGAGATTCAGCTGGCTGCATGGTTATGTGTTTAGAGTCTATTTACAACTGCCCTTTGAGAAGAATCTTGTTCTATTTGTATGCACTCTTGCAAGGATTTGCAACTCAGGGTGACTCTCTGAAGAAGACTCCTTGACAGGATTTTCACCTTTATTAGTAGAAATGCTACTTACTCATTGGATATCCTGAGCATGAGCAATTTTCCTAAGAGGACAAAGTCATGTCTCTCTTTGTCTTAGAATGGAGCAATATTTTGGGGACTTGGAAATTAATTTTTAGCTTGTATTTTTAATAATGTTTTTGCTCTAACAAATTTTTTGAAGCACAATTTGCATACCATAAAATTCACCCATTTTACATGTACAATTAAATGATTTTTAGTAAATTTACCAAATTGTACAATCTCACTACAACTAAATTTTGGAAAATTTCCATCACTCCAGAAGATCCCTTGTGCCCATTTTCAATCCTTCTATATTCCCACTCTTAGTACCATTCTATTTTTATAGCTGCATCTATTTTGGACATTTCATGTAAATGGAATCATACAATATGTGGTCTTCTGTGGCTGCCTTCTTTCATTTAGCTTAATCTTTTTGTTCATTGGTACCCTGGCTTGTGTCAGTACTTTGTTCCTTTTTCTTACTGAATAGTGTTACATTGTATAAATATGGCACATTTTGCATATCCCTTCACTAGTTGATGAGCATTTGAGTTTGTACTTTGTGGCTTTTATCAATAATGTTACTATGAATGTTCATGTAAGTCTTTCTGTGGACATATGTTTTCATTTATTTTAGGTGGATACCAAGAAGTGGGTCATATAGTAAATTTATAGTACCTTTTGAAGAAGCTGTCACAGTGTTTTTCAAAGTGTCTAGTACCATTTTACATTTCCTGAAGCATTGTATGAGATTTCTCATTTCTTAAAATCCTCACCAGTATTTGTTATTGTTTCTTTGATTATAGCATTCTAGTGCTATGTAGTGTTATCTCACTGTTGTTTTAATTTGCATTTCCATAATGATGAAGAGCATCTTCTTATATACATATTTGCTCTCTGTAGATCTGTCTGGTAAAGTGTTATTGAAATTTTTTGCTTTTTTTAGCTTATTGTTTTATACTTACTGAACTGCAAGGGTTATTTTATACATTCTTTATCAGATGCATGATTTGCAAATATTTCTGTCCAGTCTGTTACCTAATTTTAAAATAGCATTCTCTGTTTGAAATTTGCTTTCTTGTTATTGATTATTAATATTTGAGCAGGAATTTAGAGCTATATACTCATTCTTATGAAAATGACCCCACTTAGGTTAATAGTCACTTGGCAAATTGTGTGTAGAATTATTCAAATAAAGAAACTCATGGGACACTATAACTTCTTTGAGTTCAGAGATATATAATAATTGACATTGTTAAGGATGCAAACTATGATTCTAATGAATACTCCATATGTGTGGTAGGCCAGCAAGAGTTAGAAAATAAACCAAGACAATGGCTATATCTTTCTATTTGTATCTTCTTCTATATAAAATGCACAAAAATTGGATGTATGAATGATATTTTAGAAAAAAAAATGTTATGGAGTTTCCAGCTTTAGGGGAAAGGAAATAAATGAATGGAAATGGGTTGATTAAGTCATGTGGTAGATCTATCCTAGCAAGTGTTATGGATTATTTTGAGTGGGTATGTGTGTGTTTTGATTTTTGTTTAAGTGGGAGTTTCTTATTTTATGATGAGGAGGATGCAAATCTTTCATAGATTGGATAGTGGCTATCGAGTATAATGAACATTATGCCTGATCTTTAAAGACGTGATTACACAGAATAGAATTCCCATCTGGTACTGTTGTGTGAAACAGGGACAAGGCTACAAGCCTCCTGGAATGTTACATAAACTGGGGCTGAGGCTCCAAAGTTTCAGGAAATAGGTTTTATTGTCTATGACCATAGGACTCAGCCAAATAGCTCTGAAAATCTGAGCCCTGAACAAAAGTTAACATCAGTTTTTATAGACAAGATGACATGTTAAAGACAAGGTAAATGATTGCTGGTTTAAATTGGGAAGGTGCGAAGCTGGGTTTGCAGAAGCAGATGAGAAGTTGGAGGAGGGGATTTCACAGGGACTTCTCTTATCCTGCCTATTGACTGCCCTCAGGACCTGGGAGATTTTTCAACAGGGAGTGGCCCAAATAAATAGGGACCTGCCTGCTGCAACAGGAAGTGGCTTTAATAAACTGGGGCTGCCTGCAACATTCCCCCCTTTGATACTTACCCTGACTTAGAAGAAGGGGTTATAACATCACCTATATTTTGTCCTTTTCTTGTTGCAGGTGTTGATATGTGTCAATCTGAGCTGTGTGGGGGAAACATTGTAGCCATGCAAGGTTTAGGCCCCTGCAAAGTTTTTTTGGGGTGGGGGTCTGTGCCCCCCCCTCTGTTGGCCCCAAGTTTTCTCCTGATGGCCCCTTTGTGACTGTGCCTGTCTTAGGGTGTTCCTCCCCTGAGGAATTTTACCCATCTTTGGCTAACCAGCCATCTTCTGGGGCCAAGCAGGGTGATGTGAGGTGTGCAAGTGAGGGAGGGACAATGCCCCCTGAGAGGGCCCAACTGTCTCCTTGACAGCCTATGACCCCTGGCATCCATGCCCAGCACCTGCTTTGGGATTCCTTCACCTGCTGGTGGGGCTCCAACTTTTGTGACATGTTTTGGGGAACCCAGGTTTTTTCTCCAGTGAGAGCTTAGCTCATAGCTTTGGGCAAGAGACAAACTGCATGACACCAGCTTCCAGGAAGCCTCCACCTCAGCACAGCCAAGAGCTCCCTCCTGATCTTGTATGCATTGCATTACCAGAAGGACTGCACTGGGAAAGGTGTCAAATTGGGTGGGGGATGGGGGGTAAAACTACATGTATTGAAGATCAGGTGGACTTGGGAACTGTTTCCCTTTTTAGGGGTTATGGCAATAGCCTTGCCACCCTAGAGTAGCAAAAACAGCATTACTGAACCTGGTGAGCTGGGATTATAGCATACTGGGGGATCTTCCTTTACAGTGCCTGCAGAATAATACAGGTCTGAGAGCTGCCCTGGCATGAATACTGGTTATAGTTTTCACCTTTTTCCCAATATAGGTGGTTTTGAGGCATGCCTGGTATGCGTCATTCCCCTTGGAAGGTCTTATGACCATGCCGAGCAGAAATAGAGGAGTAAGGTGCATGTTGCTGTCAATGGAGAGTGCCAACACATGAAGGTACAATTGACCTCAGGGAAAGAATGGAGATACACTCTCTGGGCAGCAGCTAGGAAGGGGGAAGTTACCTGGGTAGGAGGGATTCCACCAAATTAGAGTAAAGTTGGTTTTCAGGAATAACTCCAGGCAACCTATTTCCAGGAGGGCTAAAACTGCTAAATGAAAGACAAATGCAAAGAGCAGGAAAAGACAATTAGTCTACAGACTCATCAGGCTGGGATGTCCATGTGTTGATTCCTCAATCTTCAGCCGTGCATAGATCAGTCAGCTTCCGGGGTGACTGAGGCACGTTCGGAGGTCTCCTTAGACTATGGCTATGCATTGACTAGCTGCTTCAGGTGAGCTAGAGTAGGACAATGATGGTCATTTAGGCCTCAGCTGTGGGTTGATCTTGGCTGCAATGAAGAATGGTGCAGTGGCTTCTGGAGAATGATGCATGTCAGGTGTTCAGGATCAGGGGTGCACTCCCAGGGGTCATCTATGGTGGCCCTCTCTACCTGATATTGGTGAATCATGGGATGATTTCCATGACTCTGACAGCTTTTGGGTTTACTAAAACAACATGGTAAGGAGGGAGCTTTTTTTTCCACCCAGTCTCTTATCTACACCACGTTCCCTGGCTTAACCTTATGTAAGGGAGTGTAGGTGCTAGAGTTTAGGTACTCCTTTCACTACCACCCCTTTTAGTTCACCTAAAGCTTTTCCTAACTTTGACCATAATTTCCTTTTTCACAAGCCTTCAGCAACTTACTGTATTTGTTCAGACTTTGTCTTACATTTTCCTTATTCTGTAATAGCCTTTTATTTTATCTTAGGACAAAACTACTCTCCTTTTCCTTTTAGTAAAACACATCCTTTATATTTAAGTTGTTACTTTAAACAAACATTTAATTACATACAATTACCATCAAAATTGAATTTGTCAGAATAATGTCAAACATATAAAATGCTTTAGTTAATGCATATTTGAAACCTCAGTCTACAATTTTTTTAAAAGGATTGATGGCATATATCAAGACTTTAAAAAAACTGTAAGGATAAAACTTGCAAGCAAGGAGTTTTTCAATATTTAACAGCTTCCCCAATGAAAAAATATGAAACATAAAACCAAAGGGGAGCCACATATTTGGAGTCAAAGATGATGGGGTTTGGCCTGATCCCTTTGTTTGGAAGAAAGGGATTAGATGAGGGTACAGAGGTGCCAAGGGAGCTGGACACAGGTTTTCTTCCTTGCCAGGAGTAGGAGCACTATTTACTTTATGATTATAGCTTGGTTTATATTTTTCTTCATACATTCTCTTTATCTCATTATTTGACAAAACATTAGTATTTTTTCGGTTGACCCCAGCTTCCAGCAGGGCTTGGAACATGTCTCTGTGGGAAATTCTGTTGCTGGTCTTGGGGAACCATTTCCTATTACAATTTTTGGCCTTTCCTTTTCCTGTTTTCCAGTCTCCCATGTCTCCCAGCTCTGCCATTTTATTTAAGACACTGTTAGTGGATTGCCTGTTTTTCTTAATAATAAAGTCATTATCAAGTGTTTATATGCTGGAGGTGCTGCCTTAATGATAGCATTTTTCTGTGAAGCATTGACAAAGAGGAGGTGGTATGTGTTGGCCTTCCTAATATAATTGCTGACCTCTTAACTTCCTTTTTTAATTTCTGCATAGCATCTCACAAAGTGTACCAGGGTTGATTATTTTGTGGCCATATGGTGTCAGCAGGGCATTGCTTATTACACTTTTGCACAGCTAATGCCAGCAAGTTAGAAGTTTTTCCAGTCTGCTGACTAAACTCCTGAAAAGCAATTTGCATAAAGGGATTGGTGCTAATTCCTATAAGTTTTATGCAATTAGCATAGTCCAGCTCCACTCCTCCAGCCCCTGCATCAGCAATTTTGACCATTCAGGTTATTAATGGCTTACAAGTTTGTTGGGGTTTTTTTTAGTAAAATGCCTAAGAATGTCAGTTATTTTTTGCTCTTTTATAATGGTTTTGAAAGTAACCTGATTGCCCTGTTTTCCTCCTTTTTGCCTTTGTATTGGGCCAGGTCCTATTTTTGGAGTATACTTACTTTTTTTATTTCTGAGAAACTTTTTCATCTAAAATATTCCCATCTTTTTCATTATCTGCTTCATTCCACACATCACCATTCCACCTATCAGGATTCTAATCAGCAGTGGCAGTGGTTAGTTAATACCATGTGTACTTTTCTGTGGCCATCTCAGCTACTGACTGATAATTCCAAATTTGATTCTTCAAAACAAAAATTTTGATTCTGCAGCATGGACAGTTTTTTTTCTGTAATTCTGCCAATTCCTTTTTATAATTCTTTTTTTTTCTTCAGAAACTACTTGATCTCTCTGTTCACATATTTTTCTATATTCTGTTAACAAAGCCCATCCTTTTTTATATACATTCCAATTATTTCTTTTCCTTTTTCTAATGGAATGCTTTCTAGACACAGAGCAACCTGAATAGACTGTTCCTGTTTAATTTTATTCTCCCAATCTTTACAGGTTCCTGTGCACTTTTGCTCATTCCTCTGCAAGTGAGTAAGGTAAATTATCCCATCCTGAGCTTAGAGGACTTTTTTTAATGACATTATTTCTTAATCTATGTCTAAAGCTTATGGCTTATTATTAATTTTCTTTAAGTAAATTTTGATGGGAATTTTTAAGTCAGTAACCCCTCAAGTGTCTTGTAGCATTAGAAAGTACAACCCAGGGAGACAAAATGTTTAAATCAAAAACATTCTGCATACAAACAGGAGAAGAAACAGACATTTTTAAATTTATCAAGAATGGTCCTAATAAAGCATTACAATATTTAGAAGAACATAGTCCACATTTTCTGCACAAATTTTTTAAAGCTTGTCTTACAGACCTTCACCACTATGAAGCCATGCGAAATGTGAATCCTGCTCACAGTGCCAATTTTGTGCAAGAAAGGCAACATGATATTTGTGGCCATTTAATTTATAGGTTCAGAGTTGCAGACTACACAAACTTCAGTGATATAAAATCAGATTTTAATTAAAGAAAATAATTAAAAGAGTTTTCAAAAATAAAGCATAGTTACATCATCAGATAAGATGGCACCAGCACCTGAAGAGAAGTCCTGGAGAGGTTTAGAAGCAACATTTTAACTCTCATTAGTAAAATTCCACAGCAATCTTGGGGACAGCATTCAGAGTCTTCTTAATTAAGATACATAGCAGAACATAAGATTTCGATGAGGCGTTCTCCTTTTCTCATTAGATTCTCTTCTCTTTTCTTCTCCTAAGTTTCTCCTCTTTCTTTAACTGCTTGCATGCAGTTTTTTTTATCTCCTCTTTTTATGATATATTCACATAATAATGGCCAAATTCCAATTAGCTTATGTGACTAGGCCCAGTTTGGTCCTCTGGGAACTGGCTAGGACTAAGAGGGGGTTCTTGGGACCTAGATATTTTTATTAAAGTACACCTCCTTCCAGGAGGTTAGCCAAACTTCCCAGCTGGAGTGCACATTTCAGCTGTTTCTTACCAAGGTCATGCAATGGCAACACCAGTTGTACAGATCAGACTCTCTTAATGAGATAAATTTTAAAACCCGAACACAGATGTTTTCCTCTTACTCTGAAATGTAAAAATTTTATAAGACAGAGTAATATTAAGCCACAATACAAGAGAATTTCTTTTTATCCTCCCTAAAAGTGGTCCACTTTAATTCACACAATTTCCCAAATCAGCCAGCAGTCATCCTGATTCCCCAGTCATCAGTAAAAGCTTTCTTAAAGTTAGAAATCATGCACCACAACGGTGTCTTACTGACTTTCTCTTTCATGTCAGTGGTGCCAATGATTAGTGAGAGGACTTACAGACAACAAAGTGTTTTGAATAAACTATCACTTTGTTTGGTCAGGCCACTCCCCTAGTGGGGACATTGGGTGCCTCTTGGCTTTGGTGGTCTGGTATAAACCCCCAGCAGGCCCCCTTTTGGGGTTGCCCACCCTGAGCCATATGAGGATCACCACGAACTTGCAGAATCCAAACTCACTCACAGCCTGGTGCATGGCCCAGTACTTCTTTCCATTCACACACTCTAACACCCCTCCTGCACTGCCCTTCCCAAATCTGGACCTGAAAACTTCTGTTTTTTCTGGTTCTCCAACAGGAGACTGGTACTCAGAGATTCCCTGGGAGGTGATCAGGCTCCCCTTCCACTTAGGCTCTCCTAGCCTTTTATGAGTGGGCTGAAACTGATGCACCTGGGCACTTACCAGACAGATAGGTGGTAAGCCCAGAAACCTGGTTCCAGAAACTGTCCCAGATCCATCGCCACTCCAGCTGTGACAGGTGCCCCACCTGGCGAGGTTAAGAATCTGAGAGATGAAGAAAAGCCCCGTTGCCAACACTGGATTCTGTTGGGTCTCTGGTTTGGGTGTCGCCACAATTGTGGGCAGAGGAGGTGATAATTCACCAACCTCTCGATCCTGGACTAGCCCCCAGAAATGTTGTGCAAAACAAGGACAAGGCTTCAAGGCTCCTGGAATGTTATGTGGAAACAGAATTAACTGGGGCCGAGGCTCTGAAGTTTCAGGAAGTAGATTTTATTGTCTGTGGCCATAGGGCTCAGCTGAATAGCCTCTGAAAGTCTGAGCCCCAAACAAAAGGTTAACATCAGTTTTTATAGACTGGGTGACATGTTAAAGACAAGGTAAATGTTTGGCTGGTTTAAATTGGGAAGGGCACAAAACTGGGTTTACAGAAGCAGATGTGCAGCCGGGGGGTGGGCGTGGGTGGGTAGGGTGCTGTATTAGTTAGGATGCTCTAAAGAAACAGAATCAACAGGGAACACTCACAAATATAAAATTTATAAAATGTCTCACATGACCACAGGAACACAGAGTCCAAAATCCGCAGGGCAAGCTGTGAAGCCAATGATTTCAATGGAAGGTCTGGATGAACTCCACAGGAGAGGCTCACCAGCCCACGCAGGAAGAACATGTCTCTTCTGAATCCTCCTTAAAAGGCTTCCAGTGATTAGATTAAGCATCACCCATTGCAGAAGACACTCCCCTTTGGCTGATTATAAATGGAATCAGCTGTGGATGCAGCTGACATGATATGATTTAATTCTATGAAATGTCCTCGTTGCAACAGACAGGCCAGCACATGCCTAACCAGACAAACAGGTACCACAACTTGGTCAAATTGTACATGAACCTGACCATGACAGTCCACCCCTTGTCAACTTTGCAGCTATACATATCACCTTAAACCATACCAAATTTCTAAATAAAAAACAATGAAATGCACATTTTTTTTCATCTAACAATACTCAATTGTCCTGCATATAACTGGAAACACATTAAATCTCTCCAGAATAGGGTGCAAATCCTTGGGCAATATTCATTCTTACTTGATATCTTACAACTTAAATAGTATAACATGGACAAAACAGCATTACAGTCCTCGTTTCTGTAACTGATCATATGGTCGAAGTTCATATTTATCACTACCTTCTTCCACTACCCATTCCATGTTCCCTTTACTTCAGCTGGTTGTGGTTCTTTGCCTGGTGGGGTGACCCAAACCTTCATTCCTGAAGTTTCAGAGCCATTGGTAGTCCTGCCTAGATTGGCTTGTTGCAGTTTTCCATTGATTTTAATCACAGGGCATGGTAGTACTAAAAGATGCCCTAGGGGATCTCCTATATTCCAAGAAAATTCTTCTTTACCTCCATTATATAGTTGCAATCCTACTTACCCCTGATGTCAGAGTCAATCACCCCAGACAATAATGTAATCCCCTTCTTGGCTTGTTGATCCAGTGACATAAGTAGCCCAAAGTGACCAGGTGGTAGTCTTAGATTCCAGTTCAGTGGAATGCTGTCTGGAGACTTTGCAGGCCCCTATAGGAGAATCACAATGCAGACCCTTAGGATTTTGGAGCAAAGCCTTACCATCTGCTGCAGATAACTACTCTCCTTTTGAGAAATAGCTTTTGGCCTGCTACTTGGGCCTTAGTAGAGACTGAACACTTAACCATGGTCCACGAAGTTACCATGAGACCTGAGTTGCCTAT
>PVIY010033852.1:0-27675 GCA_004026745.1 Myrmecophaga tridactyla | reverse complement strand
AGTTAAGGTTTGTAAGATGAGATCACCCTGGATTTAGGATAGGCCCTATACCCAATGATTAGTGTTCCTGTAAGAAGAGGAGAGGGCTCAGAAAGTCCCAGAGGAGATGGCCAAGTGAAGATGGAGACAGAGATTGAAAGGATGTGTGGATAAGCCAAGGAGCACCAAGGATTGCTGGCAACTCCTGGAAACCTCCAAAAAGAACCACCCTGTTGACACCTTGATTTCAGATTTCTGACTTCCAGAACAGTGAGAGAATACATTTCTGTTGCTTTAAACCACGCCTCTGTGATAACTTGTGACAGTAACTTTAGGAAATTAAAGCAAACTGCCAGCGTCTGATGCAGTGCGTGTGCAGATACGCGTCCCCATGGGTGTGACAGAGGGGCCTGATGTGAGTGTGTGCGCCGTGTGAGAGCAAGTGCCTTTGGACATCTTGGTGCCCACAGATATCGGGTGTGGCTGCATCTGCATTGGGGTGCAGGTGTGCAAGCTTGTTTATTAAGAGACAGGAGGAGGATGGGGCAGGTGACTGGAAGATCATCACCAAAGAAATAACCGGAAATATCTTCATAAATGTGACAGCTTCCTCTCCTGGAGGCTCTGCCCTCTGCACCATAGCTCTGGCATGTCTGAATTTGGGTCTTAATTATAAACCCCTTCAGCCATGAATGTAACTTAGATTCATTTACTAGGAGGAAGCTCAGGGCAGGACACTGGGATTTTTGGCACAGAATGACGTTATTTACCTCTCTAGCGTGACAGGCCCTTCTAGCTGTCTCCCGTCTTCTATGTATTCTTTCAGTGCCTTCCCCCCAACTTGATCTCTCCAGGGCTTCCCTGGAAGTGACAGAGCCTTTAGTGTGGGCACTGGCCTATGGGCACACGGTCATCGGGCCAGCATCCCCTCTGCGTGGCCTGGACCTTACCCTTTTACATTGCTCCTCTGGTCTCCACCCTGTCCCCCCGCGCCCCTGCTCCCCTCAGCACCCAGTGGGCACCCTCATTAAGTGATTTTCTCCTCTCTCACAGTCAGTCTCATCTTGGGACAGATCCTCACAGTTAAGATGATAAATGGCTGCTGTGGCTCAAGACGGGGAGGTGACATTTTCCCAACCTTCTAAGAATCCCCTGTGTGTTCGCTCCTGGTGTTCCAATCTTGTTTTTTGATCATCCATGCTTCCTGGGGAGCCCAAGGCCCTTTCTGCAAAGGACATGCATCCATCCTGGAGAAGACAGGCAAGCGGAGGGCGGATGCCATGGAAAGTCTAGGGCATCTGTGCTGCAGAAGCCTTCTTGGTGCAGACATGGAAACTGAGGCATTGCCACCCATTCAGCCTCCTCTTTTCTCTCTGTCTCTGTCCTATGGTAAGTGCGTTCTTTTCTGTTCTCCATAGACATGAGGTCACTCTGCTTTCTGTACAGGAAAAGGGACTTTTTAGATGCTAAATGTGGTAATGGGTCACTCCAAGAAAAGGAGAAATTAGAATGCTTAGATGACTCCCACATCTAAACAAAGCCATAAGGCAAGTTTAGCAGTAGGTGCCTGGTAGGGGTGGGGGGCTAAGGGGAAGCACAGAGAACAGAACTGAAGACAGCGTGGAAAATACAAGGCAAGCCAAGGTGAGAAGGGATTGACAAGGGGTCCAGACAACTAGGGGGAGATGCTGGAAGAGAGAGATGATAAGGTCCAATGTCATGGAGAGATCAGACGAGATGGAAACAGAATTGACAAGATGCTGGAAGGTCAAGGGTGACTTTGATAAAAGCTTTTTTACTGGAGAGGTAGGGATCAAAGCCCAAGATGAAGAGAATTGGGGGTTGAGGAAGTAACTAACTAATAATTCTATCTCTGTGAAAGGGGAGGAGGACAGGGAAATAAATAGAGTGAATGGAAGACAATACGGGGTGAAGAGAAAGAACTTTTTTTTTTTAAGATGTAAAATAGTAAGACATATTCGTCAGTGGAAATGATCCAAAGATGGAGAAACCCAAACGTGGGTTGCATAACTGCTCTGAACACATGTTCCTGTTCTGTGTTCTGTTTCTCTGCAGTTCCTAGCACTCTTGAGCTTGTCCCTGGCAGAGTTCATTTCATTGTGCCTGGCCTTTGCCAGAACTAGAGGACAGCACTGTCCTGTCATAATGGGTTACTGGTGGCTTGGCTCAGGTGAAGAGATGCTAGGATGGCTGGGCTGCTCACTCAGCTATAGGGTCTGTCTTGGGGGTGGGGTACACATCAGGGTGCAGAGATTAACTAAACCTGGGACTTGGCCAGGGCTGGGGTCCTGGGGCCTAGGATAGTCACAGAGGCGAGGCAGGATTGACAAACAGCCTGGAAGCCCAGTGCCCAGGGGTAAAGCCAGCATCCTGCCAAGTGCACGGTCCAAGGAATACATCAGTCTGGCTGAGGGGCAGAAGCCCCCTGCAAGGCAATGGGGCAGAAAACAGACTCCAGGAGAGGAAGGATAAGGAGGAGGGGAGAGACAGAAGAGCTGAAGGCTGGACTGGACTCTGTATGGGGGGACTGGTAAAGCCCAATAGTGGGGATGTGAAGGTGGAGGCAGTACACAAAGGCAGCTGGGCATCATTTCATTATTTTGAGCTATCAGTTCATGCACGGTGGTGCCCCAGCCCACCTGGAATGCAGAATACAGCATCTGCTGTCCCTGGGAAGGAACTGGAAAACATTAAACAGGTGTCATCTGCCTCAGCTAAATGGGCCAGTATTCAAGTCAGGATTCCAAGTACTGCAGAATGCTAGGCAGGGAAACTGAGGCAGAAAGCCAGCATGGGGTGACCTGGGCAGAGAGACCTCTGTGCGGGAACACACTGCCTTCAGACACCCAGCCTTATTTTGGGGTCCACTGTGTAGAGGACCCCAGACTACTTTTCCTCCCCAGATGTTGGCCCAGCTGGGTCTCTGCTCACATGCGCCCTCCTCAGAATGACCGTCCCTGACCACCCCACCTGAAAGTGCTCTCCTGCCTCGCTGCTCCTTCCTCGACACCCCTTTAACCTGTTTTATGTCTCCTTGAAGCACAATCTGACATCCTATTCTGTATTTGTCCATTTGTTGGTGTCTACCTCTGGCTCTGACACACCACTGGAAGCTCCCCCAGGGCAGGGGGTTTGTTTCCCTGTCTCCATGGATCCTAGGAGAAGGGGTCCAGCTCAGCAGTGAGTCAGAAAGGAGGCTCCCTGGTTCCCTCTGCCCTCCTCCTCCTCCCAGCCCCCAAGGGCCCTGCTGAGTGGCAGGCACTTTCTCTAAGTGCTTCGGTCAGGAGCTGGTTTGGATTCTCACAGGGAGGCTGCTCCTTTCTGCCCAGGAGTCCTGCTCCCCCTGCCCTTGGCCCCCAGCAGAGGAGGGGAGCCTGGCTGCACTGCTGGGATGTGGGCCCCTCCCTGGGAAAGGGGCCGCAGCAGGCTGAGGGTGGGCAGGCAGCCCTGGGCTCCTAGAAACCCTAGACCATTTGTATCAAGGCTGATAAACCTCAGTAAGTGGTTCTAAAGATAATCAATTGTTTTCATTCTGAGTGAAACAACCTGCTCCCAGAAACCTCTATTTAAAAACCACACACAGACGCCAGATCCATCTTTTGTTAAATCGCTGCGCACGCTGATCTAATTTAACCTGGCAGGTCCAATGTGCTTCCTGTTCATAGAGGGAAAGGGCTGGGAAGAAAGCTGGGAGGAGAGGTGATGAACGGAGCTGGGAGAAGCTACGGGGAGGAGTGGGGGGCAGCTGAGCAGGCAGGGGAGGGGACCTCACCTCCCAGCTTCCCCCACCTTTGGGATTCAGGTGAAGTCTCAGCTCCTACGTGAAATCCTGCCCAATTATTCTCACCACCCTAATCCTCCTCCTCTGTTGACCTATAGGAATTATTGAAAGGGAATTTAGATCACTGAGTCTGTATCCTTGATGTTCCACAGAGGGAAAAAGAGATCAGAAAGGGTAAGCTACTGACCCAGAGTCACACAGCAAAAAGAGTGGCAGAGCAGGGCCAGAGCCTGGGTCACAAGAGACCCATGTAGCTCCCTGGTTTCCTTAGAGTAATAGCTAACATCCTTCCAATGGCCAGTGAGACCGACTCATGATCCCACGACCACCTCATCACCTCTCTGACTCATTGCTACTCCCCACCCTGCGCCCACCCTGTCCTCCATACCCGCTCCCCTGTTTTGCGGTGATGTCTGAGCCCCACAGATCCTGAAAGATTCAAGGACATGAGTCGTCACTCAAGGCTTCAAGCCAGGAAGAAGCCGGGGTCTGGGAAGACAGGCCAGATGCCAGGGAGGCAGGTACCTGAGGTCCTGGAAGACAAGGAGCCACGCCCACCCCAGGCAGGTGGGGCAGCAGAGGGAGACTCACCCCAGTGCGCTGAGCTCAGGAGCAAGTCTTCTGAGGTCCCTACCTGGACAGGGACGGGAGGGGGTTGAGAGCACACCCAGGCCTGGACATGAGATGAGGGTGGCTTCTGAGGCAGCCTTGGGTGCTGCGGCCTTTGCCGCCATGTGAGTTTGAAGTGGAGGGCAGGGAATCCGCAGGCGAGAGGAGGCGGGGCCAAGGAGGGGAGCAGCCGATGAGTGTTTGGTCCCAATGAGGGGCATGCGTAGGGAGGAGCTGCGGACAACCTGTGGGGGCGTCATCGGTGTCCTGGGGGTGTCTGATTGAACCCTGAGACTTCTAGGCCCGTCAGCCCGTGCCCTCTCCGTGGGCAGCGGTGGCTGCCTCTGCGCCTCCTCCGTCTGACGCATGGGCACAGCCATAAATAATAGTAATAATGAGGGAGTCAGTTCCAAGTGAGATGATTTTATGAAATTACATTTTTGAAAAGGTTAATTCTTCCATCTCCCCAGTTGTACTCCAATGTGGAGAGGCAAATGTGGATTAATTGGTTCCATTTCCTCCCAGCCTCCCAGACCCTGATAAGATGTTTGCTTCCCCCAGGGGTCTGGCTTCTCCCACGGGCTTTGCAGAAGCAACCGGCCCTGGGCCCTTCTTTTTCCTGGAACCGACTGGCTGCCCTGCCCCAGGCTGGGCCAAGCTACAGACCCACAGCTCTGGCTGGGAATCTTGGCACATGGGGGTGCAGCCTGGATGGGAGAGGGGAGGCCAGGAGGGATCATGGGGAGGTGGGCTTGCAGGGCAGCCTGCGGGAGCAGGTAGGGTTGAGGGGTAGAGGTGGGGCGAATGGACTGGGACAGAAGGTGGAGGGATATCCAGGCACACTGTATGGGGTGGGCAGGATGGCTGAGTCACAGAGGGGGAAGTAAACGGAGGCAGATAGACAGACAGACAGGAGGAAGGAGCCAGCAGCTGGGTGCCCAGGCCCTCTCTGTGGTCTCTACTTTCCACCTTGTGATTGTTATTTTTCCTGAAATCAGACAAAAGAAGTGATGGGAAGACCCTGAGGGAAGGCGGTTTGCCTGAGCGGGAGGCCCAGAGAAGAGGAGGTGTGTGCCTCTGAGTGTTATAGGACCTGCCGCCCACCACCCCAGCACCCCACCTCGCTACACCTCCTTCCTCCTCATTAGCATCCCAAAGTGGCCCTCTTGCCTGCCCTGGCCTGTCTCCCAGACCCCTCCCTTGGCCTAGCCCACCACCCCAGGACTGCCTCCACTTCCTCCTCACCCCTCCTCTGGGAACAGCCTTCCTGCACAGGACAGGCAGGGTAGGGCCAAGGGCCTTGGCGGGCCTCAGGAGGTTTACATTCGGGTGGCACTGTCACTTCTCAGCTGCATGGCCTTAGGCAGGTCACTGCCCCACTCAGGGCCTCGGTTTCGTCATCTGCAGAGTTAGGTTGAACTCGCTTATCCCAAGTCCCCTTCTAGCTCTGAATTATGAAGACTATTTGATTGAAGCACAAAGGAAAAGTCTTTCTGTTTTGTTTTGTTTTGTTTTGAGGCAGGGGATAGATCATTTTGGGATTTCAGATACAATCTAGTGGACCAGCAGGGACCGAGAGGACAGTGAGATGGAGGCAGGCCGTGTGGCTGTGTCTGTCTGTCTCTGTATGTGCTCTGAGGCTCATGTGTGTCTATGACACATGTGCATGTGTTTCTTTGTATGTTATGTGACTGTGTGTGTGTCACATGCATGATAAATATCTATAGAAAGAAAAAAGCGTGTATCAGGCTGTGTGCTTAATGCTATGTGAAATGTTGAAGGCAACACCTCAAGGACAAAATACAATTGAACAGAATACGTCTAACATTTCACCACCATGTACTTTTTGTTTGGCTGAGTCAATCACTTTCCTAGGGTGGCTCCTAATCCTAGTCATTCCCTGATCCCACCACCATGAAGCCCTGAGTGATACAGACTTGCCCTGTCCTGAGGGAGGCAGAAGAGATGTAAATAGTTCACCCTCCTGCCAAAGGCTGTGTGCCTGAGCTGGAATTACACCTGCTATGCCATGGGTACAGACAGGATAGCAAGCCTTGATTCTAAGGGTGGTAGAGATCAGGGAAAACTTCCCAGAGGAGGGAGGCATTGAAAGTGGGCCCTTAAGTATAAGGGCAATTCCACTCTTTGGGCCATGCAGGCTGGGCAAACAGCTGTGTCGAAGGACAGAACAGCAGACAGGTGCCCAGTGTGGGGGCTTGGGGAGCAGCTCTGGGGGTGGACAGGTGAAGAGTTGGTCTATTGCATGGCTTGACTCAGCCGGGTTCTGAGAAGAGAGAGGTTGGGAAGGCTTCTTGCAGGAGGTGAGGCATGAAAAGCATGCAGGGTTTGTTTCAGTGGAGCAAGAGGATTATTTTTGCAGAAGTGGTGCTGCTGGCAAAGGGAGGGGAAGACAGGTTGGGCAGGACAGAGCATGGATGAGGATGAGTGATGCAGACGTTCAGTAGAGTTGCTGACCAGTGGTCAAGGAGAAGGAAGGTCTGGGCTGGAGCCAAGGAGCACCCACCTCTTTGTGGGCTCTGGGTGGAGGCCAAGCCACCCATTCCCTGGTGTAAGTTCTCCTCTGACAGGTGCTTTCCATGTTTGTTCCTGTTCAGAGAGCGGGGAAGACCTATTTCCCTCTCAAGAGCCCATTTATTCTGCTTTCTCATTTTCCAATCCAGTGACTTTATGACATGTCTCCGTTTGCCTTCATCTTCCCAACAGCCAGAGAAACCATTCCCTGTGCCTCTCAACCCCCAGCTGCAGAAGAACTGGGGGCCACTGCTGTATCTGGGGGCCCTGGGACCTCCTACGCTGACCCCCAATCCTGCCTTCCAGCCCAGTGGGTCTATGGATCCCCACTCCTCACGCCAGGACATTCCCGGCTGGGGCTGAAACTCACACCAGAGCTGCTGCTCATTGAGAAGGAAGGGTTGATGTGGGGCAACGAGGTGCCGAGGGGTGGGGGGCTCTCACCGCTCACAGCTCAGAGGTGGTAGAGAAAGTGTGAGGTTGGTGTGAGAGAAGGCACAAGACACCTCCAGGGAGAGAGGGCTGCAAGTAGAAAGAAGTGAGATGGAGAGAGTGGGGGTGGGCTCCAAGTATGGTGATGGATTCTGGGCCTGGGGGCTGCCTTTGTTTAGTTCCTGACATGCCTCTTTTCACTAGGGTGACCCCTAATCCTAATTCCCACTATTTTGGTGTTTGTTAATAGTATCCACTGGCTTCCCACCAACTACTTCATGGTTTCTAGGGCTTCCATTCCTCATGGCGATCATCTTTTCAAAAGCAAGAGGGCACTACCTTTCACAGCTATCTACCTTCTTATACCATCTGTTGGCTTTCTCAGGACCGTCTAATATTCATTAGACAGACTCATGGAGTTCCATTCACTGAGAGGAGGCAAACTTCAGGAGCAGCAGGCTTAGCAGGGAGGGCAAGAACTTGTTCATGGCCTGTTGTGGGTGTGAGCACCTGGTGGAATCCCAGTGGAGATGTTGATGAGAGTCTCATGAGTGTGGAGCTTAGGGAAAACTTGGGGCCAGGAACATGGACTTGGCATATGGAAGATATTTCAAGGCTTGGAATTGGATGAGTCTCCTAAGGGAAAGAGAACAAATGAAGAAAAATGAAGCACCAAGAAAGGCCTGGAGCATTTCAATGTTTTGCTGGAAGAGCCAGCAGAAGAGACTGAGAAGGACAGCCCAGAGAAGAAGGGAAACCCAGAAGCATGTGGCATCTACTTATGTTTCCAACACCTTCTTACTGTGGCCAGTCCCCGGTGGTCTTTGGGCCACTTCACACATTGCACTCATGTCCTCATGGAACAGAGCAGAAATAACACAGATGGAATTAAAATCCCGGCACCAACCCTTCCCAGCTGTGTGGCACTGGACAACTCAGCCTCTTATTTCCTCATTTGTAAAACATGGAGGATACATCCAGAAGATTCAATAAAACCTATGAGGCATCGGGTACCTAGTAGCCACTCCATAAATGTCAGTTCCCCTTCCTCTCCTTACACTTACTAAAATAAAACTGCCGTGGCGTACATCATCTTAAAGGAAGTCCTGTAGAGTTTGAGATATTTGTCTTTAAATACATTAGCTTACACTTGCCCACACTGAATCTCATCTGTCACTTTCCTGCCCACTCATGCACACCCATGTGGGATTGTGCAGCGCATCCCCATCGGCTTGACATTTCACTTCCCCCAAAAAACTTAGTGCCATTTGCAGATCTCCAGCTTCCACTGTGTACTCCCTCTTCCAGATGATTTATTGGAATTTCAAATGCAATGGCCTTATCCTAACTATGGGGTACCTCTGCTGGCCATTCCCCACCCAGGGAAGTGGAACCCAGCAAGTCCTCCAGCCCCTGCCTTTTCTAACCTGTGAATCATTCCATGAGAAGCCCAGAGTCCCCCAGTGGGATGGAGCTCCAGCTGCCCACCGTCATGGGCTCGCTTGGTTACATACCTTTAATTAGCTGCCTTTTCTTTCCAATCTCACTCCTCTACTCTCTTCCCAGAGTTTTTAGAGACCACCTCCCAAATAAGCTACTTGGCCTTAAATCCTTGTTTCAGGGTCTCCTTCTGGGGAAACATAAACCCAGATACTCTGACTACTTGGCCAGTGATAGCTAAGTGTCCTTGATTCCTACCTCCTCTGATCCACCCCTGAGTTCTTTCCGGAGCTTGTCCAGATCCTGAGCATGCCCTACATTCCTAGGCAGCTCTCACAGCTCCCTGGCCTTGTGCAAGACTTTGTGGGGTGGGGCCAGAGAATTCCTCTTTGTGCCAGGGCATTTCTGAGAGCTGCCTGTCGATGTTGGAGGAGTTTATCCTGTCACTAGCTGCATTGTCTGCTGATTTATCTCTGTCCAGGGTAGCAGGGCCCAGCTGCAGACAGCAAACATATTGAGTAAATTCCTAATGAACTGATTACTCAGCTTAGCATTTTAACTGCAGCATTAAGCATCCTCTCACCCTCATAAACATGGTGAACTACTGAAGGGATTATGGCTTCCAGGCCGGCCACTCTGTCACCAGGAAAAATTCATCTCCAGATTGAGTCAAAGCCAAAAACTAAAAACCACAAACCTCAGTAGGGAAGGAACTTTTTCTCTCCACAATGCCCAGGAAAGGGTTAGGAATTCATAGATTCCTCAGACTTGGGAGTGACCTTGAGACATCATCTGATCCACCTTCCTATATCTGGATGCACACAGACCTTCTTACCCTGCTTATTGAAACCTTTTCTAGACATGACCTGGATAAGAAATGCCTGTTTTGTAGCTAGAAGTGTAAACTCAAGAAGTAGGTCAATGACCTTTCCTAGGAAAGGTTGGAGAGTGCCCAGGAAAACAAATGTCAATTCTTCCCTGCTTTTAGCCTCTTTTGTTAGTGATTCACTTTGACCTTCAGATCCTCTTCTGGGGGCTTTTCGGATGGCCAAGGCCATATTTGAACTCCCATTGTAAGTTCCCTGAGCTGTCTCTTCTCTCCTGAACTTCATCAGCTTCTGCTTGATCAGGCCAAGGAGTGAGTGTAAGGCAGAGCCTACCTCGGCAACTCTTACCTAGTCATGGCTTTCAATGCTAGAAGGATCTGTAAGGACTGCATTCCTCTGAGAAGGGCTAGTCATTTCGTGACTGTAAGCTCAGGGGCTTGGCTTAGATGCACTTGTGTGCAGGCATGTGTGACTATAAGCAGCAGCTGAGAACTTAGGGCTCATCCCTCAGGGACAGGTCCCAGAAGAGGGCCTAGGTGTGGGGTTAAGGAAAACATGTGGCTCTGGAGAACCCTTGACCTTGTCCAAGTGCATTTAGGAGACAGTCCAGGTCACCACTACTCAGAGTGTGAGCGGTGGACAGGTAGCATCAGAAAGCAGCCCCTCAGCTGCCACGCAGACTCCTAAATCGGAATCTGCACTGTTATGGGATGTCCAAGGTGATTCATGTGAGCCTTAAAATGTGCGAGGTCCCAATATAGCCAGCTGCTGGGAGAGATGGCTTTGGGACTCAGAAGGTGGGGCAGGACCCAGCAAGAGGAGCTGTCCCTCCTCAGTATGGAACTGCAGTAGAACAGGCGAGAATGAGAGAATAGTCATACCCAGGGAGATGAGGACAGGCTGCCTAGCAGTCACTGGGCAGAGGCCCCCCAAAATGGAAGATCACAGCCAGCCTGTCACCCACACCTGTCACCACACTGTGTCCCTGTCAGAGTCCACCACCTGACCTCTAGGCAATCCTTGCTCCTGGGACAAAATTGTTTTCTTTGCGGTGGGGGAGGGGCTTGGCTCAGGAGTGATAATGAGGTGCTGGTCTTACCTCACTGCTGAGAGGTGGTGAGAGACAGGGGAGGCAGCCCCTGGCCCCCAGAGCTGCCATGGGCAGCAGGAAGCCCCCTACTTATCTCCTTAGAAAAGGTTTTGCCTGAGGAGATTGAGAGTCTTGCCTGTCCTGGCAGGGAGAGGACAGAGACGCTGTCCATTCTGAGCCAGGCACATGGACAGGCCTAGGAGGTGAGTGTTGGAGGAGGCCGCTGTGAGCTGCCATGAACCCAGAACCAAGGATGCTCTTGGCGGTCCAGATGCTCCCCAGGGGTGTTTGGAAGATAATGGCAGAGCTCAGGGCAAAGGAAGGGAAGTAACACTAGCTTCTCCTCTGAGCCGCCAGCACTCCTCATCCTTCTCCCTCCCCATGTCCCACACCTTGGGATTGCTGCCCCTCATTTCCTGCCCCTTCCTGGCCTCGGTTTCCCTAGATATAAAGTGAGGATGGTAATGGCAAGCACTACCTCAGGATGATGTGATGGTTAAATGGAATGATTCATGAAAAGCTCCCCAAATAGAGCACCCACGTACTCAGGCTCGGGAAGTGAATCCATTACCTTCATTCTTGTGCTCTCACTGGCTTCCCAAGGCCATCAGAGGTCGAGGCTGACCCTCCTGGGGACTAAGAATCTCCTGCCCACACCTTCCCCAAGAAGCCCCGTGACCCCAGGAAGTCTGGGTGAGCTCCGGGAGGGGTAGCTGTGAGGCTGTGACTGGCTGTGCCAGCAGCTTTTGTGGTAAAGCCAGAGAAGAGAGGAGTCTGGAGGAGACAGGGCAGGGAGGGCAGGGAGAAGGGATAAAAGCAAGGTGGGCTCAAGGGAAGAGCAGATGGCAGAAGAGAGGGGAATGAATGTGGAAAGCAGAGAAAAGAAGGGAAGGAGCACTGTTCTGGCACTGGTATTTTCAGCGTCTTGTGTATGCCTCATAGCAACCCTTAAAGTTAAGTCTTAGCCACCCATTTTGCAGATGAGGAAAGAAAGTGAGGCTCTCAGAGGCGAAATAATTTTCCTAGGGTCAGGCAACTAACAAATGGCTGAGTGAAGATGCAGAGCCAGCTCTCACAGGTTCTTCTTCTCAGCCTCCGTGGAGCCTTCTGGGCCTTGTTGGAAAAAGAGAGAGAGTTCCAATCCAAAGGACAGAGGACAGGTGAGGGGCGTGGAGGCTCAGGTTGCTGGTGGTGGAGCAGCACAGTCCCTTGGGCAGCTCAGTCACATCCAGGCATCCCTGGCAGGCCTGCTGCCACCTGGGAGCTCATTATTGTCATTATTGTCACTTACTCAGCTGTGTGCAGATTCCCCTGAAGTCCTCACCCACCCTAGCCTGGCTGTCGCCCCTTCACCCGTGGCCCTGGCATCTGAGCCTCTCTGATCAGGAGGAACAGGAGGCTATTCCTCGGGGGGCGAGGGGGGGATGCCTGAGCTGGGGGGGGTGGAGTTAGGAGTGGGGGCAGCGGGCAGGAAGAGGGTGCAGTGGGGGAGGCGGCTGAGGCCGCTGGAGGGAGTTGAGTGCTGACTTCAGAGAAGCTGGCAGGTGTCGCCATGGCAACCACAGACATGTGGTGCGACATCTTTGAAACATTCAAAGGACAACAAGTTTGGGGGTTTCGTGTGTTGTTTTCACATCCTTTGCAAGGAGGAGAGGTTGAGATCTTGGAGAGTGCCTGAAAAGGTCTGGCAGGCAGTTGGGCACTCCCGAGGCAGGTATCTCGTCAGGAGAAGATGGGGTTCAACCCCTGAGCAAAGTGATGGCTCCTTCCTGAGGTCCTCCCAGCCTCCAGGTCTTAGTTTAGCAGCCTCTGCTGATGCCAGGCCATCCAGCACCTGATCTGAGAACTGGGCACTTCCGTGGGCTTGCCACTGGGTCAGGGTCTGTGCAGACATGTTCTGCACAGAGAGTTCCATAGAGAACCCCTCTGCAGATTTGGGCCTGCCAGGAGGAGGGAATTTTGGAGACTTTCCATCCCCACCCCCTGCCACCCCAGTCTAAAAGTACCCCTTTCATCAACGTGATCATTGACACTCACACAAGTATGGCAAGGGGTGAAAATTCAGGCCCCTGAGTCACACTTCCTGGCTTCACAACCCCAGCATCCCTTCCAGTGGCTTGGGTCAGCTGGTTAACTACTCTATGCCTCAGTTTCCCCATTTATGAAATGGGGACAATAAAAATACCTACATCACTGGATTGTTAAAAGGATTAAAAGAGTTAATGTCAGTAGAGTATTTGAAACAGTGTCACTGCTTAGTCTAGGCTGGTGCTGTAAGGTTTCTGTAGTCTGCAACTCTCAGGCTGTGGAATTGAAGGCTTTGGGAGTCAGACTCATGGGACTGAGTTCCCACCTGTCCACATCTCCCACCCTTAGGTGTAGGGGCCTCTCAGACCTGGCCCCCGACCTCCATGCTACCCTAATCGCACCCAGGCGCCTCCAGCACACTCCCTGGTATCTGGAAGGGCATAGAGAACAGCCCCTTCTCCTTAGGTCTGCCTTTCCTGGGCTTGGATGCATGCTCAGATTCCCTGGGCCTTAGTTTCTCCAAGGTGCTTCTAGGATTGTGAACAAGAAATTTAAGCAAATCCAATGCAAACCAATTTCAATCTTCAGGGACAGAACCCGTGTTGGTGAGAGTCTGAATCAGAGAATGTTTTCCAATAAGTAGTTTTATTCCTTCCAAACACAGCCCTTAAAAGACCTGCCTTCCCAGATAGACCCAGACTCTTGTCAGGGGCCCATCAGCAATTGTGGACTCACTCAAGTTAGCAAAGCAGTTACCGTTGACATCTACATGCTCCAGGAGGTTCTTGGTGGATGCTTAACCCAGAATTGTTTATGTGATCGTCCCTTTCTCTCCCCAAGATGTATAGATGTCTTTATTTCAGGCTTTTTCTTAGTTACTATGAATTTCAGATTAATTAGATTTCACATTAAAGGCCCAGACAACAGTCTGACATTTCTTTAAATTACAAATAATAACCACTCTTTAACCACTGCCTACACCCCACCAGGCACTGGGCGAGGCAGGGGAGGCACCTTATCAATAATTCCTAATCCCAGTCCTGCCAGGTAGACCGTCCTGTTCTCATTGCCAGGAGAGAAGCATCAGTCCCAGAGAAGATAAGGGATTAATTCAAAGCCACACAGGAGCAAGTCAAGGAGCCAGGATTCAAATCTAAGACTGCCCAGCCCTGAAGTGTAATCCCTGAGGCATGAGAGCAGCCTGGAATGGTGGTTAAGAGCCTGAACTCTGGGCCACACTACATGGGAACACATCCCAAGGTCACCAGTAGCTAGCTGTGTGAAATCACCTTTCTGGACCTTGGTTTCTGCATCTGAGAAACAATGATAATAATAATACACTGGTGCTGTGGGAAGATTAAATGAGTTAATATATGCAAAGCTCTTAGAACAGAGCCTAGTATACAGCAAGAGCTGAGTCGGTGTTCACTTTTGTTCTTGCTCCCATGCCATGAGGCTTCTCCCTGTGGACCTGGAAAATGGGAGTAGACCCTACGTTGCACCCAAACATCAATTCTCAAGGGACCTTGGCATTTTCCTAGAAGCCAGCTTTTAAAATTTTTTTTTAAACATCACAGGTTTCAAGCCAAAACCATTTTCTGAAACTTACTTCACAGTGGCACAGATTCTTGGGGCTGGCAGGGCCCTGTATGGCAGAAGAGGACAGAATGTGGAGCCAGTTGTATTATATTATCATCAAGGTCCCTACCCTAGTAAAAGTCTGACCCTGGCATACTTCTCAGCTTCCCAGAGATCCAGGGCTTTCTAGATGGGTTCTGTGCAGAGAACAGAGAGCCAGTAACCCTTCACCCCCCAGGCCTAGCCTTGTCAGCAAATTGATTGGATTCCCTCTTTGGGTCTCAGCTTCCTCTCCTGTAAACTGAGGATCCTGCTCCAAGTGTTTCATTTGTTTGTTTGTTTATATTTATTGTGGTATCATATATCCAACACAAAATTTCCCATCTTACCCCTTTCATGTATACAGTTTAGTGGTATTAATTACATTCAACAAGATTGTGCTACCATCACCTCCATCTATCACTAGAATTTCTTGACCAGCCCAAGCAGAAATCCTGTACCCATTAAGCAATAATTCCCCATGCCACACCCCCTCCGCAGCCCCTGGTACTTTATAATCTAGTTTCTGTCTCTATGAATTTGCTTTTCTAAGTGTTTCATACAGGTGAAATCAAACAATATCTGTTCTTTGCTGTCTAGTTTATTTCATGGATGTCTTCAAGGTTCATCCATGTTGTTGCAGGAATCAGAGCTTAATTTCTCCTTGTGGCTGAGTGATAGTCCATTGTATGTATATACTGCATTTTGTTTTTCCATTCATCTGTTTTGTTTTGTTTTGTTTTGATATGCTGTATGGTGGGGGTCACATTTCATTCTTTTTCCATGTGAGTATCCCATTATTGCAGCATCATTTGTTGAATTTTTGTTGCTGTTGTTGTTTGTTTGCTTGTTCGTTTGCTTTGGGAAATGCTTGGGCTGGGAATCAAACCCAGGTCTTCCGCATGGCAGGCGAGAATTGGACCACTGAACTACCCTTGCAGCCCCTGTCCATTCATCTATTGATGGACACTGGGTTGCTTTTGCTTTTTGGCTACTGTGAATAATGCTGTGATGAGCATGGGATTACAACTGTCTATTCAGGTCCCTGCTTTCAGTTAGCTGGGTTGTGTACCTACGAGCGGAATTGCTGGGTCATATGGTCATTCTGTGCTTAAATTTCTGAGGAGCCACCACACTGGTTTCCACAGTGGCTGCACCATTTTACACTCCCACCAGAAATGCACCAGCATTCCTGTTCATCTGTATCCTAGCCAACACTTTTTAGTTTCAAATTTTTTTATCCAAGTGGTTTTAACAGCATGGACTCAGTGTTCCCTCCCCACCCAAAGTGCCCTCAGGACCCCAGGTGGCAGCACCAGATATTCACAGTGGGAAAGAAACACTAGAGAGGGTCTTAGGAATTCTAGAAAGGGAGAGCTGGAGGGCGCGGGGGGTGGGGGCCTTAGAAAGTGATTTAGTACACTCTCCTTTTTCCAGCTGAGAAAACCGAGGTGCCAGTGTGGGGAGGTGACCTGTCCAGTATCAGAGATGCAGCCAGATTCATGCGCTCTGTCTTGCCCTCGAAGCTGTAGCCACTCTCAACTCAGGAGTGTCAATTCTGAGACCCTGCCTCAGGGGTAGGCAGTAACCACTTGTCAGCTTAAGCAAGGCCAATGTTCCCAAGTGTGCCTTGGCACTGAAGTTAACAGGGACACATGTTATGTTAGCTGCTGCTGCTGTTGATGGCTGCAATTTATTGAGGGCAATGTGCCAGACACTGCGCTAATTGCTTTATATTCACTTAGTCCTACGAGGTAGGAGCCCTTATCAACTCCCCTTCACAAAGAGAAAACTGAAACCCAGAGAAGTTAAGCAATTTGCCCAAGGTTTCCCAGTTGGTAAGTACAGGAGCTTGGTATGTGAGTCAGTCTAATTCCAGAGCCTGCCCCTCAACTATTTGTCTACGCTGACTCCTTGGAGTGTAATTTTTCTATGCTCTAGAAAGTGTAGACTCCCTGGAATTCCAGGAAAGGGGACAGTACTGGATTTGATTTCATTTAACTCTATTAGTATATTTGTTGAGATCTACTGTGTGATTAGTCAGACAAGCTGTGGCTGGTTCCACATTACGTTTATCAATACAAAACTAGTTTCAGAATGTCGTGTCTCACAGACCACACACATGTCATGTCCACACACTCACATATGCATACACACACATGTACTGGAAAGGGCCAAGAGTATGGTCAAGCTGGAAATATACTGAATCTAGAAAATGAGAACATTCAGCTCAAGCCCTAGCCAAGCCACTTGCAAATCACAATGTTTAGCAGGTTAATTCATCTGTGTGGGAGGGGGCTGTTTCTGCACTGTTCATCCCTGAATCTCTAATTGTTCTCATTCAGCAAATGAATGGACTCATTTCCTCCCTGCCACTTTCTAGCTGTGTGGCTGTGGGCAAGTTACTCAATCTCTCTGTTCCTCAGTTCCCTATCTATAAATTAAGGATGATAATTGTATCTACACATAGGGTTGTTGTGAGGACTCAATGAATTACACGTGTAAAGGACTTAGAGCTTGGCATAGAGTAAATATGCACAAATATTAGCCATGATGATGGTGATAATGGTGACAATATTCTCACTTTTTGCCTGTAAAATGGGTCAATAATAGCTTATACATCCAGAGTAGTTCTGAGGACCAAATAAGATAATAGCACGGAGTAGGAGCTCAGCACCCAACTCACGGGTTGGGGAGGGGCAAAGGAAGGGGGTACAGGGCACTGGTGCATCCTTCCTTCCCCTCTACTACAGAAGCAGGGATGGCTCCTGGGCTGCAGCTTGGCCCAGCAGCAGATGGAACGTTTCATCCCCTTGTGCTAGCTTACCCCAGTGTCTTCCGGCCCTGATGCTCCACTTCGCACATGTGACCCAAACTGTCTCTTTAATTATCCCACGGAGAAGGAGAAGCCGTAAGCACGTTTCCAATGTGCATGCTTTGCTGTGTCTGTGTTACATCTCGTGTGCGTGTAAACAACATCTTGCGGCATTGTCTGATAAATTAAACATCTCTCCTCCTGGATTCGGAGAGGAGCTTCGGGTCCCCAAAGAGGGGGTATGGGTGACTCATCACCCCAGCCGCTGAAGAGCTTCGTGTGCAGCTCTCAGAGTAAAACGCTTTGGAAGGAACAACGAGTAGAGAGCTGTTGACTGGGAGGAGATGACGGGATGACGTGCTGAAAGCTGGCCACTTAGATGAGGCCTGGGGAGTCATTGCTGACAGAGATGCAGCTAACTCACATCTACCTCTGCAACACCCGGGCTGGGGGTGGAGGTGGCCCTGTGCACACAAGTACTGCACCCCAACCCCAGTCCCCTGCCCCAGCTCCCACCAAATCTTTCACTGCAAAGAACTTGACTTAACAACTCAGCTCTGCCATTCATTAGCTGTGTGACCTTGTGAAAGAAACCTAATCTCTCTGGGTTTTAGTTTCTAGCTGTGTGACTGTGGGCAAGTTACTCAACCTCTCTATTCCTCAGTTTCCTATCTGTAAATTAAGGATAATTATTGTAGCTACACATAGGGTTGTTGTGAGGATTCAATGAATTGACATGTGTAAAGAACTTAGAGCTTGGCATAGAGTAAATATGCACAAATATTAGCCATGATGATGGTGATAATGGTGACAGTATTCTCACTTTTTGTCCACCACAGGCAGTGGGATCACACCAGCCCTGGCTCTCAGAGCTCTGAACCTCTTCCCAGCCTCCTAGAGGACCCCTCAACTGAGGAAATGAGCCAAAGCAAAGACATTATGAGGAATAAAAGGGAGATACTTTTTATTAGAAAGCCTACCACCTAGATTAGTGCTTCTTAACCCCACTGAGAATCTTAACATATATATTTATATATTGACACTAGGTCCCACACCCAGAAATTCTGACGTAATTGATTCGCTGGAAGCCTGGCATTGGAATTTTATTAGAGCTCCTCTTAAGTCTAACGGGCGGCCAGGTTTGAAACCACTGGCCTAGATAATCTATCCCCTGATATTCAAGAGTTAAGGTGATTTTAATTCTTGAGGAAGGTGGGGAGAGATTCTGGGGAGCCAGGCATCTAGGCCTCTTTGCAGCCAGGCCCCTGGCATACCTCAGGCCCCTGCCCGGGCAACTGGAAGCAGGATGCTGCTGCTTCCCACTGAGCATGGGCTGGGGTGGGACAGAGCAAGTCCCTCAGGTCTCCGACAGTGGCAAAGCCATGTTCTGGGTCATGCTGGGGCCTGGGATGAGTGAGAAATGGGGCCTGCTGTCAGGAGAGCCCCAGTGTGGTGGGAAACAGCCACGTAAAGCAATAAGGGGTGGGTGCGAACTGTCTTCCTGGGACGTGAACCAGTAATTGCAGGGGGTGTGGGCAGGGGGAGAAATGAATTCCACCTAGTAAGGTAAAGGAAGGCTTCTGGAGGCAAGGAGGCTTGAGTTCAGTTTTTGAAGGATGGATATGAATTTGCCAGGTAGAAAGCAGAGAGATGGCAAGATTCCCAAGCAGGGAATAGGAAGCAGCAGCTGGTTCAATGGATCTGGCTTAGGGGCTGCTCCTGCTAACTCAGCACGTATGGGGCTCTCTGTACCCCCAACTCCGTACTAGGCGTTGTTGGTGGTACGTGTGGGAGGCGGCGCACACAGCAGAGCTTGTCTGTTCTATGATCCAGTCTCTGGGGTGCGGCAGGGCAAACAGGGGTGCAGGTGACCAAGGTGGAAGGGGGCAGGTGGGTTGGGCCATTCTGAAAGTTTAGGATTGAAGAAAACGTTTTAATTTTTTAAACCATCCCAGATTATATTAATCTTTATGCCAATAGAGCCATAAAATAGAATTATTTATGGAGGAAGACACTCGTGAAGGCTAATGGGCTGAGGGCTCATGAAAGTTGCAGTGCTGCCCTGGGTACAGCCCCTTGATGGGGCTTCTAGAGCCCTGGACCCTCCTCCAAGCCCTCCCTTTAATTAGCTGTGTTCTTGGATAACTCGACAATCTGTTTGAACCTGTTTCTCCTTCCATAAACTGGGAGTAGCAGAGCCATCTGATAGGCAGCGCAGCTCCAGGGGGTCCCATGACTGGGGTACATGAAGAACGGTGCCTCCTGGAGCTGCGCGACAAGGCAGAGCCACTCACAAGAGAGAGGCGTGAACAGAACAATAAATGTGAAACCGCTGTGAAGAGGAACTTGACCTTAGAACCTGGGGAAGGGACTGGGGATCCCTGCTCAGCCTCCCTATCCCCATTCTTCCTACAGGAACAAGGATAATCTCTGGTGTTCAGGACGGATCAACCCCCTGGTTGGCACGGCCTGGGGAAGCTCTCCATGCACTCCGCATGAGCTCTCTCGTTGGACCCTCTCCCCACCCCACCAGCTCCCCGAGGCCCAGAACCCTCTTATCCCTCCCCTCCCCCCACCCCTGGGCCATGCACATAGCCTCAGCACCGTGCAGGAGCTGGCAGAGGCCCAGACACTGTTTGTCTGTGGAATTCCTCCCAGGCAACCCCCCCAAGTCCTTCCTGATCACTTTTACTCCAGGAACCCTGCCGGGCTCCCATCTTGTCTCGGTTCCTTGAGATGCTCTCAGGATCCAGCTGCCGTCTCTGAGTGGAACAGCCACATCAGTCAGCCCCCGTTGTGCTTGGGCTTGGGTTTATCTAACAGCTTCTAGGCACTGAGGCCTGGCCTGCAACTGGCATGTTGTGGAGGGCGGATCCCCAGCCCAGCCCAGCCCAGCCCAGCCCCGGCTGCCTGTACCCCCTGGGGTCCTGGCTGAGCTCTGGTGGCTCCTCCCGCATGGTGGGGTGCACTGTGCCCATTCGCTTCGGACACCTCAGTCTCCAGCAACCACGAGGGAGCGTGCAGCTGGGCTGTCTCTTCAGTCACCCCCAGTGGGCCTCGTGTGGTCAAGGGGGTGCAATACTCCCTCAGAAGAGGCCCCTTGCAGCAGACCCAGGGGGGAACGGGGTGCCCCAGCACCAGCCCCTCTTTTTACAGAAGCACAAGCACCTGACTTTCCTGAAGGTGCCCAGGTCTCCCTTTCCCCTCACTTCACCTCGAGAAACTTCCTAGTGACCTGCTTGAACCCCCAAGGTCTAAGACAACAACGATGATAAGAGCACCTCACGTGAATGGAGTGCTGCTGTGTGCCATGGGGTATCTCAGTGCCTGCAGCCCAGGGAGCGAGCTGGGCATGGGTGAAAGGCTGTGTGGGGTGGTGATTAAGAGCACGGTGGGTTCAGACCACCACTTTCTAGCTATACATCCCTGGGCAATTGATTTAACCCCTCTGTACCTCGGTTTTCTCATCTGTATAATGGGTCGGTAATTGTAATACCCCCCAGCTGTTGTGAGCACTCAGTGAATGAGCAATTTGGAGCCCTTGGAACGGTGCCTGGTGCTAGGTTAAATGTTGGTCATTGTCATTGCCTCATGATTCAGGCAAACAAAGGGAGCCCAGGCAGGTGCTGTCCCTTCCCCAGTGCAGCTGTCAGCTGGCTGGGCTGGAATTTAAACCCAGGTTTTTGTGACATTGAAGCAGAGGCTTTCTAGGCTGACACACACTGTTACCTTTTTAGAAACTTCCTGGAGATAGGACATTTAAGCTGAGAGGAGGCGAGATGTTACCTGAGATGCTTAGCTAGGCCTTTTGGCCAGTGGTGGCAGCTGGGGGTGCTTGTCAGTTTGTAACCCATCACTCCTGGCTGCCACCCAGCAGAGACTGAGCCCTGGAGCTGGGCTGGGGCCCCCGGGTCACCTTCTCCCCAAGGAAGGGAAGGGAGGGGCCCCTGAGGCATGGAGCTGGGCGGGTGGGATGTGAGCTGCCTTGGGAGGAAGGCGGGATGTGGAGCAGAGATGAGCCAGGTGTGTTGCGTGTCCTTCTCTGCTAGCACAGGGCAGACCTGTGTCTCAGCATCTCACAGGATGAGGTCTGCTTCTGTAACAGCCAGAGGAACAGGTGCTTGGGAAACTGCTGGGGCTGCAGCCCAGAGTGAATGAGGGGTGTGAATACCAGGTGGGAGGAGGCAGGGGATTCCAGGCTGAGGAGAATTACATTCATGGAAAGTTTACAGCCAATGAAAATTCAGTTTGGGGGATGACGTGGTTCCTGCTTGTCAGCGTGTTCAGTTACCTGTAGGTGGTGTAACAGGTTGGGGAGAGGCCAAAGGAGAAATGGTGATGCTTGGAGCCACGACACCTCCAGGGCTCCCCTTATCCTGGAAACAAAGGATGCAGCGAACAACCCCAGCATCAGGAGAAGGGAAGTGCATGAATACAAGAGGGTTCCCTGCCAGGCTTTCAGAAGGAAAGAGGCTGAGTTCATAGCAGGTAAATTTTGGATGCTGTGTGGGGCCAGCGGGTACTAAGCAGACAGTTTTCAGAGGTCATTTGGCAGGGTGCCGGGGCATGTTAACTAGGCTGAAAATGAGCTCAGGAGCCACTCTGCTTCCTGCACCCCAACTCTCCCCTTCTTCTACTGCTGAGTCGCTACTGTAGTGAACAGCCTGGGGTCTTTAGGTACTCCCATAACAGGTATAAAAGTGAAAAAGTGCAGGCAGGCAATGAAGGGCCATTCTCACGTTGCAAGAATAAATCCCCAGATTCCTGGTTTTCTCCAAGACCAGCCTACCACACCCCTGATTTGGTGGAATTGATCAGATTTGACCTGCAGACACCCAACCAGGCCTGGGATAGAAACCAAACAAGAGAAAGTGTGAAGGTCCTGGGGGGAAGGCAGGGATGGCAGAGACCCAGGGAGGGGACAAGGGAGAGGGGGGACTAGTTCCGGGTTTTTATAACGAGAACCTGATATTTTTTGTCCTCCGCACCCACTCAGGGGAGACCCCATGTGCGGGGTGGGGGCATCCACTTGCTCAAGCTCTCGGGTCCCTGTGGCAATACACTCCAGCATGTGGGGTGCCTGGGGCATGACGTTCACTGGATGTAAATACATGGGCCCTCACTGCGGCCTTGCAGCGATGTTCACCATCTCCCTTCAGGTAAACATAATCTTGCTGTGGGCATGTGACACCCCATCTCTGGAGAGGACACCCATCTTTGTGTAATATAAAATGAAATTCCTTCTGATTGGTCTGGAGGACAATTACAGGCTTGGTACCCATTCTGGTTGTGCCACCACTGACGTTTCTGATAGCGCTTTACCTAGTACTTGAAATTTTAACCCATTTAACCTTCACGTAAACACTTTGAACGGGGTACAACTATTTGCATCCCCATTTTACAGCTAGGGCATTCAGTGAGCTGCCCAGGGTCACAGCGCTCATGTCTAGCAGGGCAACGATTGGAACCCAGGCCTTCTGGATCCCAAGTTCTTGACCTCTATACCACACCACCTTCACAGAGCAGTCGCGTGATGCCAGATTCCCATGCCAGCATCCCTGAGCCCCATCCTCAAACACTTTGGATTTTTGTAAAAGTCATTTTGATGTTGAGTCCTGACAGGCCTCTTTGTGATCTCCTGCCATTGGCTCAGTTCTGGAGCTACAGAGAAGAGGTGCACCCCCCTTCCTTTTGATGCTCCCCTCCAAAGATATTTGAAAGCAAGCCCCCTACTATTGCGTTCAGATGTTGTACAAGTTTGGCAACTCTGGGCCCCTGAACGCTTCTTCCTTCCTAGCCATGGGCTCCCACACCCCTTACCAGTGAGGCTCAGAGCACCTAGACACACTTTGCTTTGTCAACATCCTTCTCAACCTGCTGTCCCCAGATTTGGGCAGGGCACTCCGTGTGATGCACCCAGAAGTCCCGGCAGCAACTCTTTCATCGGCCCATCCTCCACCCATCCTCCCTATGGTGAGGGGTTGGCTCAGGCAGTGCTGAAATTTCTACAGCACTGACATTCCAGACAGTCTTCTGCAGTCCCTGTCCTATCTCCTGTCCCCATTCTTCAGCCCCAGTCCTAGCACTTGCATATACTGGAGCTAAATAATGAGAGTAGCAGAAGATGGCATGACACAGGGGCCAAGGCAGGAGGGACCATGTGTGCTGAGGCTGGGGGAGTTGGGAAAGGAGGGGATCCCCACAGGCCTTCTGAATTCCTCTCTCCCTGGGGAGTTCCTGTGAGAGAAGGCAGAAAACAGCCTCTTAATTTGCTCATTAAGTGTAAAACTCTGGGCACCATTTGACTGATGGTTCTATTACATGGAGAGAGGGAAGGGAGAAGCGTTCTATTTTCTTAGACGCCCCCCCCTGCCCTTCCCCACGATTGCCCCTTTCCCATCTCACCTACATGCCTCAGAGGACCGAGCTCACTGGGGTGGAAAAGTCCCAGCATGAGGTTCTGTAGGGAAGATAAGGCGATGCATAACAGGTGAGGAAATGGAAGTGCAGATACATTTGCTTCAGGCGCCAAGGGGCACATGTCATGCCGTCTGGAAAGAAAAATATCTGCCATCTGTGGGGATATTCCTAGTAAGAATTCAAATGGCAGGGTCTGGCTCTAAGGTTACTGGCCCGACCTTTTGCCCATAGGCAGGTGCACCATGGCTGTGAGGGAGCCCTTGCAGACAGATGACCCACACCAAGGGTTAATGGTAGAGAAGAGTGAATGGGTTGTTACCAGAGGTGTGGGCAGGGTAGAGGGACCCCACGGGGACTGGTGCATCTCCCAGGCATGCGATGCCAGCAGCAGCTCCCATAAATGTTTGGATATGTCGTTAGTTTTCTCTAGTAATGGAATAAGTAACCACCAACCTACCACCCAAAACAAAGGCTAGGACCTTGGCCACAGCCTCCATCTGAGTTCAGTCCCATCCCACCCCACACCCTGACCTCATCCGCAGTGAAACTGTCACTCTGAATCTTGGCCCCTCTCCTTGTGCTTTCATTTCTCTTTGGTTTTATTGCATCCCTTTTTCATGATCTTTCTTTTCTTAAATTGTATATAATTCAAGCATTCAGAAAGGTCTAGAAAATGGCATTTTGAAACCTACCTTGTTGTATTTGAAATGCAGAAAATAATTTGGGGGCACCAATTCTGGTGCCTGACCCTGGGATGACACGGATCATAGAAATGAGCAAGGCAAATGGCTGTAGTAGGGAAAGAAACAAATAAAGAGACCCTTATGGGACTTCCGGGGACTTAGGGAGAGGGGGAAAGGGCTGTGGGGGCCGAGGACTTATTCACCACTTCCTTCTGGGACTAGGAATTCCTAGAGGGCAGAGGCCTGGGTCATCTTTCTCTCTGAAGCCCCCTGCCCACCCAGTGCTTGGCACAGAGCTGGTGCTCAGTACATGTTTATAGGGTGAATCACTGAGGAGTTCTGGAAACAGACAGGAAACCCCTCCATCCTGGGTCAGTAGGGCCTGTTAATCCACCAAGGAAGGTCATGAGCAAGACTCGGTGTAGAGTTGCAAGGCAATCCCTTCTACCTCCTATCTCTGGTTCAAAGGAGACATTCTCTAAGAGGCCACTATATCCCGTACCACGTCAATTATTGTACAAACTTTTGACAGTGGGTTCTAACCTCCTCACACTGGGAGTTTCCTAAACCCAGGGCTTTGGGAATCTCTCTGAGGTTAGGGACTATGTATTCCTCATCAGATTTGGGGATTCCTGTGGCGAAATTGGAATGGTAGGGACTCCCTGCTTAGGGTAGGAACTTGGTCTCTTTCATCACACTAGGAGACACCAGAAGTCAAGTCTGCCTCCTCTATCAGACTGGGGCTTCCCAAGGTTGGTGTTTTTCATCTGATAGATCTTCCTGAAATCAGAGTGTTTCTGCCTTCACCAGACCCAAGAGGGTAGACTGTTTTTTCTTCCATCAGATTCATAACCTCCTGTGGTCAGAGCTATGTCTCCACCATTTCACAGAGAGGGCATACTTTTTTTCCCCCTGTATCCATGCACAGAGAGGAGCCAGCTCCCTGCCTCCTTCTTCAAAGATGTCTTTGATCAATGCTTAATCTCCTGAGACATCCTTGTTTTCTCTTCTTATCCAGCCTGGAGATAACTCACCTGTACCATCCCTGTTGCATCACTCTGGACTTTGCCATGCACATCTGCCACGTGCCCCCCATACTGAGTCTCCACGTCTGTGCAGCTGAGACGTGAGCTACAGGGTGTTGGTGGGGGGAGGGGGGGCAATGTGTGTGCATAATCCAAGGTGAGGAGGCTTTGTCCTCTAATGCAGGACTGGGCTCTAGCTCAGAGCCTGCTGCAGTATCCACAGCCCAAGTCCAGGCTCCAGGGGCACAGGCAACCAGGCCTGCCCCCCACAGGTTCTGGAGAAAGCTTGCCCCTCAGTTCACCAAGTTATATCCAAGAAGAAATATCAGGGATCTGGGAAAGGCAGCAAAATGGAGGGGTAGAGGAGCCTTATTTTTGGAACAAAGACACACATAACAAATGCCTCATTTAAATTTCCAAACAGTGAGATAAGTAAAACACATGTCTTCATTTTGCAGAAGAGGAAATTAAGGTGGGGAGAGAAATGGCTTGCCTGGGACGACATGAATAGGCATGGAGATGCAGAAGTGGGTCAGAGAACTTTCTACCTGTAAACCTCAGGCTGTGTCCAGTCCAAGACCTTGTGGCTTTGCCCTCTAGAAGGACCAAATCCTGGTAGGCTCTGGGTCCTCTCCCCTTATGTTGTCCATGGTGGAGACCCTCATGGCTGCCCTCCCTGGGCCTTGTTGGATGTGAGGCCAGTAGGTGTCTTTCAAGTGAGCATCCTGGCTCCTTCTGTTACATGACAGGCAGGGCTGAAACTCTGCCCTGGAACCAGGAACCCCTCAGGACAGAGGTTCTACTTTCCCCATTTCCTGGGCACTTCCCTAGGAGACAGAATAATTGCAGAAAGTCACCTGAATACATGGTGTGTCTTCCTTGTTTAGCACGTTTACAGGTTCTGCTGCTGTACCCTCTTTTGCCTCTGCCATCTACTCCCTGGGTAGTCTGGTCAGCTTGTCTTAAGATCACAGAATTTCCAAACTTCAGATTAGAATGCACCTGCAAAGGTCATCCAATTTATTATATCTCCTTGATTCTCTGCAGAGCACACCCACTACCTCAGACCCAAAAGCATTACTTGTGGCTAGAGAAAGAGGCAAAGACAAAGACAGAGACAGAGCGAGACCTCCATAGCCCACAGCCTGAAGTCTGACTTCACTTGTGGCATCACTTTCTTTTTCTTTCAGTACTCTGATTCAAAGACCCTAGTAGACTGTGGGGCCTTAAGCGCATGACTCTCTACTATTCTCCCATCTAATGCCCTTCCCCAGCCTTTTTCCTCTAGGTTAAAGCCTCCATTCCCCATGGATAACATTTTGTGGAAAGCAGGATGTGGGGTGGGATACTTCCATCCTTCTCTGGGTGGGCAGCCTAAGCCCTCTCTGTTCCCCTGCCCTCCCTCTACTCTTTTCCAGCTCATCCAGCCCACCTCTCCCCTTGGACTCTACCTCAGTTCGGTGTCTAGGGCTGTCTTGGGCTTCAGTCCCTAACTCCTGGCAATTGGGAGATATCTTTTGAGTCTCCAAATTCTCAGGGATTTGATCATCTTGAGAACTTAAGAACCCAAGGATCCAGAAGCTATTGGCTATCAGATCTGAGTCAAATTCTAGATCTGGATCAGAGTAGGTCTTTGCAGTCAAATCCTCCAACTGATTAATGTCTTATACTGGGTTCCTCCAGAAGCAAACCAAGGCAAAGATTTGAGGGTAAATAGTTTCTTGACAGGTGGTCACAGGAAGCATTGTTAGGGAAGTAGGGAAGGGAGACTGGGAAGGACAGTAAGGCAGTATGGGGTGTGTTAATGAACAAAAAACTGATTTGGACAACTGGATCTCTGTCTCACCAGGGGCCTCCAGGGCGAATTGTTTTCTTACTGTTGCTGTAACAAATTACCACCAACTTAGTGGCTTAAAATAGCCCAAGTGCATTATTTTGTAGTTCTGTAGTTCAGATCATCGGTGTCTGCAGGGCTGTGTTCCCTTCCGGGGAGTCTGTATAAGGACACTTCCCTGAACTTGCCCGTGCCTGCGCCACTTATCCCACAGTGGCCAGAACTTGGTCACAGGGCCACACTTAGTTGTAAGGGAGGCTGGGATATGTTGTCTTCTTTCTATACTACAAGAGAAGGGCAGAATGGACACTGGAGGCCACTGGTCCAGATGGACATGTGCACTGTGGCTTGACCAGTCTGGCTTCTGCCTTTGGTCACTTTGAGTTCCTTCTCTGAGACTTGATGAGTTCATCTGTAAATTGAGAGGCTAACACTCACCATGTGGGGTTGTTGTGAGGATTCAGTGAGGTAACAGACCCAAAAGTGCTTTGTAAACTGGAAAGTGCTGTCATCTGTGAAGCATCATTACTATAGTTACCATA
>PVIY010033851.1:11389-27800 GCA_004026745.1 Myrmecophaga tridactyla | reverse complement strand
TGACAAAAGGACAAATACTGTATGGTCTCACTGATATGAACTAACATTAATGAATGAACTTGGATAATTTCAGTTAAGAACAGAAGTCATCAGGAGATAGAAATAGGGTAGATATTGGATGGATCTTAAGGACATAATGCTGAGTGAGATTAGCCAGAAACAAAAGGACAAATACTGTATGGTCTCACTGATATGAACTGACATTAGTGAATGAACTTGGAGAATTTCAGTTGGGAACAGAGACTATCAGGAGATAGAAATAGAGTAGATATTGGGTAATTGGAGGTGAAGGGATGCAGATTGTGCAATGGGACTGATTGTAAAACTTCAGAAACGGATAGCACAATACTACTAACTGTAATACAATAGTGTTAGAACACTGAATGAAGCTGAATGTGAAAATGATGGAGGAGGGCTGGGGGCACAAATGAAATCAGAAGGAAAGATAGATGATAAAGACTGAGATGATAGAATCTAGGAATCCTTAGAGTGTAAATGATAGTGACTAAATTTACAAATTAAAAACTGTTTTTGCATGAGGAAGAGCAAAGGAATGTCAGTACTGCAGGGTGTTAAAAATAGATGGTAATTAATATTTTAAAACTTTAACTTATTTGTGAGACTACAGCAAAAAATGTTTATTTGGTACAAAATATATATTTTGATTAGTGCATTTCCTAATATAACTTATGTAGACAGCTTAATTGAATACCATAAGTACATGGAACCTTGAGTAGGGCATGAGAATTTGTAGGTTTGTCCAGAGTGATGCCCCAATAAACCCCAGAGTGATTTGAACAGTGAATAAAAGAGTATTTGCAGTTCCTTTGAGGGAATGGCAAGAAAAGGGGAAAGTTCAACTTCTCCAAATGGAGAATTCTTGATATTCTCACAAGCAGTGGGGACAACCGAAGCAATAGGCTGAGCCCTCAATCTTGGAGTTTGTTCATATGAAACTTAACCCCACAAAGGATAGGGTAAGCCTACTTAAAATTAGGCCTAAGAGTCACCCCCAGAGAACCTCTTTTGTTGCTCAGATGTAGCCTGTCTGTCTCAGCCAACGCAACAAAGCAAACTCACTGCCCTCCTCTCTCTACATGGGACATGACTCTGAGGGGTGTGGACCTTCCTGGGAATGAGACAGAAATCCTAGAATGAGCTGGGACTCAGCATCAAGGAAATGAGAAAACCTTCTTGGCTAAGAGAGGAAAGAGTGAAATGAGACAAAATAAAGTGTCAGTGGCTGAGAGTTTATCCTGGAGGTTATTCTTACTCATTATATAGATACCACCTTTTTAGTTAAGATGTGTTAGAGAGGTTAGAGGGAACTGCCTGAAAATGTAGACCTGTTTTCCAGGAGTCATGTTTCTTGAAGATGATTGTATAATGATATAGCTTTCTTTGTGAAAATCTTGTGTCTGATGGTCCTTTTATCCACCTTATTGACAGACAAATAAAACATATGGATTAAAAATAAATTAATAGGGGGAACAAATGTTAAAATTAATTTAGTAGATTGAAATGCTGGTGATCAATGAAAGGGAAGGGTAAGGGGTATGGTGTGTATGAATTTTTTTCTGTTTTCTTTTTATTTCTTTTTCTTTTATTTCTTCATACAAATGTTCTAAGAAATGATCATGATGATGAACATACAACTATGTGGTGCTATTGTGAGTTATTGATTATATATCAAGAATGGAATGATCATATGGTAAGAATGTTTGTGTTTGTATGTTGTTATGTTTAATAAATAAATATGGGCGGGCCACGGTGGCTCAGCAGGCAGGAATGCTTGCCTGCAATGCCAGAGGACCCGGGTTCGATTCCCGGTGCCTGCCCATGTAAAAAAAAAAAATAATAAATAAATAAATAAAAATAAAATTTTTTTTTGAAATTATTTTTGTAATAGTACTAAGACATTAATTGCCTTTTCATTGTATTAACATTTGCACTGATGGTACAAAAGCAGTTGTAGGGGGCAGTTCAACAGTGGCTCAGTGGCAGAATTCTCGCCTGCCATGCCAGAGACCCAGGTTCAATTCCTAGAGCCTGCCCATGCAAAAATGAATAGATAAATAAATAAATAAATAATTGAAAAAAGCAGTGGTAGGTAAAACTGCTTGATTCTTAACATGAATCAAGGGAGAGGCATGAAACTGTACTAGTAGGCTATAGTAGTCAAAATTTAAAAGAAAAAAAGAAAATGCCAGTTTCACTTAAGAATGTCCTTGATGAAGCTAAAATTAAAAATAAAATTATTAATTTTATTAAGTACACCCTTGAGTACACATCTTTTTAATATTCTGTGTGACAGAATGGAAACAACTCTTAAAGTGCTTTTGCTGTCTAGTGAAGCACGTTGGTTATCTTGAGGAAAGGCACTTCTGTGATTGAGTTGTAGACTAAACTAACCACTTTTTTCACAGACCATTTTTACTTAAAAAACTGACAGATGGTTTTTCAAACTTATCTCTTTGGCAGACATTTTCTCAAAAAAGGAATGAATTGAGTCTTTCACTTCAAAGAAAACTGACAGTGTTTATTGCCAATTACAAAATTTACACTTTCAAGTGAAAATTAGAATTATGGAAAACTGTTTTCCGGCCACCATGAACTTGACAGCTTCTCGATATTTAAAATTTCTTCTGATTAGATGAATGATAACATTAACAAAAGTGAATTTTTTGACATTGTATAATGATTTGGGACAACATTTGGAAGTTCTCCTTAACTCAGTGAACCAGTATTTTCCACATGACCAGTGCCTTATGTTACAAAATTATATGTGGCTAAAAGTCCATTCTAATGCAAGATAAACCAATGTACTTTAACATAATAGTGCAAAAAGTTCATTAATATGGTTTGAATCCGCATTATAGTCACCTTTAAGAAACTACCACTTGTCAACTTCTGGTGTAGTATCAAATAAGAATATTTACAGTTATCTAGAATGGCCATTTCAACTATATATCTGTCTGAGGACAGATTTTCTCCATACACTTTAACCAGAAGAACACTGAAACAGATTGAACGCAGGACCAGCTATTGAGAATCCACCGGTCTTCTATTCAGTCAGACATTAAAGAGTTTTACAAAATTAAAACAGTGCCGCTCATCTCACTAAAATTTTTGTTTGTTTTGGAAAGGTTATTTTCCATTAAAAAATGTTATGTTGATACATCATTGGTTTCTTATTTTAAAGTAAATTAATAAATGTTTTCTAGATTTTCCCATTTTAATTTCAAATGTGGTAAATATCAATATGTGTAACCCATAAACAAAATCTATTTTTGGCATCCTTAATGATTTTTAAGAATATGAATGGGTCCTGAGACCAAAAAGTTTGAAAACTGCCACTCTTAGGCACCCGTTATATATAATGAATTAACTTCCAGGCAGTTAGAATGATACACCTTTTGTGCTACTTTAGGAGCATTGAGAAAATAGTCAAATGATTTTCTGTTTTCTGTGGCTCAGATGAAAAACTCTAATTGAATAAAAAGTAACTTTACACATATTAACTTAATTTTCTTATTGATTTATAAGAGCTATTTATACATTTAAGGACATTATCTCTTTTCTTCTCCTGTCGTGTGTGCTGGTTTTCAGTTTGCCATTTGTCTTTTAATTTTACCTATGTCTTTTAATTTACCTACCTAAATTTGTCTTTTAATTTTTACCTAAAAAATTTTTCTTTTCTTAGACCAAAATTTACATGTATATGTAGTCAAACCTTTCTTTTTGTTTATTTCTTTTACTCCACTTTCTTCGGAAAATTCTTTCCCATTCAGAGATCAAATAATCACTCAACTGTATTATATTCTAATTTTATACTTTGTCGAGCATTAAATACATTGTAGACTTCGAGTTTTTCCTATGAATATGAAAATTTTCTAATCAACATTATTATATTTTTTGTCTAATACTTCTATCTATACTATATTATCAAAACTATTGGTTTTTATTTTAAAGATTCCAACTGATTCCTTACTTCAGGTTTTACAGACATTTCACCAGAGGAATTGAGGCTTGAATACCATAACTTCTTAACCAGGAATAATTTACAGAGTTACGTAAGTTTGTTTCCTGTTCATCTACTTCAGTAATGGATTAGCTATTAGTTACTGTTTTCTCTGTTGTTGCTTGTATCTTAGTAAAGTTGATGAGATCTATAATTTTTTTCAGGACAGGGCTAATTTTTATTTTCTAAATGACTTATAAATTGGTTGGTTTTCTAAAATGATGACAATGTATTTTGACTATAGTAATTAGGAATATCATTATTTGTATTGCAAATGAGCCAGTAGTCAGTCCCAGAAACCCTTTCATCATTAATGATACAAGGAGTTGAAGAGCGCAGAGAGGAGACTACAACTGGCATATTTATGGCGAATAAGGGCAGATCATTGCAAGTTTAAAAGTTATAAAACAAAGATGTTTTATAAACTTTTATGGTTTTGGAGAGTGAAGATATGACATTATCAGAGAGATTAGCTTAAACACCCAATATTCATTCAGTGTTTTCCTGTTTTCTTTCTTCAGCTAAATTCCATCCAACAGTTAATAAGTCAATGGAGGAAGAGGGTAAATGAATTAAAAAATCTAAATTCATCAACTAAACTAGCCTTGGTGAGTATATCTGTTACTTTTTTGCAGAGGATATTTCACTTTGGATTTGGAAAGCAAAGCAAAAATTCTTGGTTAAGAATTATGATACCCACATCCTCAAGAACACTATCATTATTTAGAGTCAAGATCCAGTAATTGTCTTCTCTCTGTTCCATGGTCGGCAAAGCATAGATAAAAAAAGAAATTGTTCAGAAATTATATTAATTCACTATCAGACTAGTGTATACGTTTGTCATAATTAAAGGACATTCACCTTATGTTCCTTGTCATATACAGAAATGCCTTTAGAAACTATACATTCACTTGTCTTTAAAGATACGTGATTCTGATGGTAGCATGCCCATTTATCTCTGTCAATAAAGTTGTGATTTTTATACCCCCATACAAAGTCTTTAACATTATTTTAAAACACGACATTTACATTTTAGAATTTAGTATGTCCAGCTTGCCTGTAGTTTATGATTCTACTCTCTGAAAAAAGGTTACAAAAGTAGTACCTTCCTAAACATAGTGAATGACTGTTTGACATTCCCAACACCTGCCCCTTTCTTAAATATGTACTTCCTAAATAACTAGACTCATGTGAGCTAATTTCCTCCACCTTTCAGTTTTTGTAAGGCCATTTTCATTTAGTAAGACTTCATGAAAGGACTGTGTCCCTAGTAGAGAAGTGGCCCACTGTCACTATTGCTGAGAGCTAATGTAGAAAGATAACCGAGTGTAAAGAACTGTGTAACTTCCCCTAGGGCTGGGAGGTACTCCCTCTTTGCTAGCTTTTCAGGGTCCCTCTAGGATCTTGGACAGCCGTCCCACAGCTGGGTTAACAGGTATCAGCTGTTCATTCCTTCTTTTATTGCTGAATAGTAATCCATTGTCTGGATGTACTATAATTCATTTATCCATTTACCTGTTGATGAACATTATACTGAGGGAAAGAAGCCAGCCAAAAAAAAAAAATAGCACATACTATATGATTCCATTTATAGAAATTTTAGGTGTGGTGGAAATGTTCTAAATCTTGATTGTGGAGATGGTTATAAATTTGTTCAAACTCACTGAAATATTATACATAAAATGGTTGTATTTACTCAAATAAAGTTGTTTTTTTAATATTGCTATTGAGACTTCCAACTAAGAGAAATCATATCCAGTCGGATTGATTAGGAAAGTCTTCTTGAGTGAAAGAGTAAGTGAAAAGTCTTGAAAGAGGGAGTAAGATTTTAGTAAACAGAGATGAAGGATATTTCTAGAATGGAGAATAGCAAGAGCGTAGAGTATTTTCAAGTAATAGAGAATGTTTAATTTAACTGCTCCAATTCAAGCAATAGAGTAAGTATTCTATAAACGTTATTTTGTCTCATATCTAGGTTTCTTGATAAATGCAAATGCACCCCAATAATTATAGACACTGAAATGTACTATTAAAAAATATTTTTCTGATTCTAATATATGCTCATTTAAAGCATAAAAAAGCAAAAATAAAATTAAAATTACCATAATTGTACCAGCCAGTCACAATAGTTTTAATTTGTTGGTGTTGATACATTTATACAATATTATGTCTTACCTTCTTCAGCATCATAGTAGGAGAATTTTTCCATTTTAAACATCTAACATCATATTTTTAAATACACATTTTAAAAATTGGATTTCCTGTACACAGTTAAGTGTGTAGGAAAGTTATTTGAGAATTATTCATTAAGCACTTTATTATTTGCATATTCTTTTTAAAGCTCTCTGATGTAAGTGGTGGAGTAAATCAAGCAGCACCTACATTTGGATTTGGCAGTGGGCAAACATCAACATTTGGATCACCAAGTAAGTGTAAAGCAGTGCAAGCCTTCACTGATTTCAAAAAATAGCATTTTTTAGGTTTCAAGTCCTAAAACCTTGAAGGCATGTTAAAAGCCATTTAAATCACCCTTGTAAGTTCTACCACCCTCTATTATGAAGTCTCAAAGAACTTGACTCATCAGATATTTGTAAAAGTTGAGCTAAAATGGACATGTTCTTTGAAGGACTCTGTGGCTCAGGCTTTGGAAATATAGTTTTGGGATGGTTTCTCAAGAGTGTCACAGGAATAGATAGCTATGGTTGCAACAGCAGCTGTGGAAACTTTGTTGTCACTGTGTACAACAGTATAGTGTTGTCCTTAAGCAGCAGCTTTGATGAGATGGTATTGCAAGTCCACTCCCTAGGCCCTGAGGTTTTAAAAACTCCTCCCATTCTGCCTTCATGAAGGGGAACCATAGTAGCAATAAAATTGCTAGCAGAAAATGCAGGACAATAAAGCTTAAGTGGATTTTAGCTTTTCGTTTTCACTTTTCCAATAAGCTCCTCAATATCCAAACATGGCAGAAATAAGGGGAAAAAATGGGAGTAATCTGGCTCCATTTTCTGACATTTTTTTTTTTTCTTTTTCTGGCTTTGTAGGTTTCCCAGTGAATAATAACAGCAGTGATAATGCTCAGAATTTTAGTTTTAAACCAAACTCTGGATTTGTCACCCCCTCTTCTGGGGGCCCTTCTGTGTTTGGGAATCCTCCAGCGTTTGGAGCTGCACCCTCTGCCGGTTCTTCCGTCACTACATGTACTCCAGCCTTTGGACTTGGGAAGCCTGAAATCACATCTGCTGCTTCATTTTCATTTAAAAGCTCTACAGCTACTGGTTTGGAATCATCCAGATTTTCAGGATTTCCAACTTCCTTGGCAGCGGGCCCTGTGGGAGTTCCAGCAGCTCCAAGCCTTGGAAGCTGCAGTTCTGTGGCTGCTTTTGGTAGTCCAGGCTCACAGTCTAATGTTGCTTTTTCCAAGCCATCTAATAATGTCTTTGGAAATAGCAGCATATCCGCTTCTTTCCCCGTCTCAAGCGGTAGCATCACAACAGATAATGTGTTATTCACACCCAAGGATCAACTAACAGCAGAAGAACTGGAACAATTTCAATCCAAAAAGTTTTCTCTAGGAAAAATTCCATTAAAGCCACCACCTGTGGAGCTTATAAATATTTAGAAGAGCAGTATTTAAATACAGAAAAGAACAGCTTTGAAAATTAAATTTTAAGTGGCTCATAGGAAAAAGCAGATATTTATGCATACATATACACATACATGCACATGTATTTATATATATTCATAAAGAAATAAGCCTTCAATAATAATTTTAGGGGTTTTAAATGTTAACATTTTTTCTTAAGACAAATACTAAGAAGACAAGAGAATTTTTTTAACTGTAATTATGAATGGATCTGAAAAATCTGTCAGTGTGCACTGAATAAAGTACTTTTCTCTTTTCACCATGGTTTACTGTGCCACCCTTTAAAATTTTACCTTTAATTTTTTTTCCTAAGGAAGGAAATAATTTCTGGAACAATTGGGGAAAAAATCAAATATTTACTGATTTCAAAAATAAAGATAAATAGCATTGCCTCATGTTAAAGACTCCTTAAGAGAGAAATGGGTTTTAATCTAAAGGACTGCAGGCTTTACTTTTAGGACCTATGAGGCATTTTTCTCTCAATTTTGCCAGTCTCATGGACCACCATTTGAATTTTCTTCCACAATTTTAGTCTGTTTTACTTTAGCCTCATTTTTATATAATTCTTTTTACTTTTCATTTTATCCTATCAAATTAATAAATTGTAAGAGGATCTCATGAATAAATGTTTTTGGTGGGTCAGGATTCATCAGCTATTTCTAGAGCTTCTCTTGGAATTCTCAGATGTTTGAATCTTCCTGTGTCCTCAGAATGAGAGAGTAAGATCTTGTATATCTTAAATGCGGATGATACAAGAAACCCAAGCCTGTTATGAGTTGACCCATGTATCAGAGTTCTGTCCTCTTGGGGCTCAAAAATTGCACAGCACTGTCAGAGCAGTCACCTAACATTGGTCTGATATCGAACTGATTTTTTTTTAAGAGAAAATAAAACATTCCCTGATAAAAGATACATGCTCCAAATGATTTTAGTATATGTGCAAAGGATTCATTCCTCAGAGCGTCCAAATTCTCTTTTACACTTTTTGAAGAACTACGATTCCAACTCACACTTCTAGAACTCTAGCATTTGGGACAGAATTCACACCCACAGCGTGTATGTTTGAACATACTTAGTAGTTTATAGATGGTAAATATAAATTCCTGCTTTGATCTCAACCTCTGAAGATACTTCCAATGTTTGTTACAACTTGCAGTTGAATCCCAGAGTTTCCTACCCCTATGGAATGAACCCTGTACTACCTATAGGTTGGTTACAGGCTAACCAGGTTCACTTGAATCCCAACTGAACTTCCCAGTGCCCTTGAGGCTTTCAAAGGACCAGGTTAAAGGTCCAGCATTCTCAAATTTACCTGATTATAAGAATCACCTGGGTGCTTGTTAAATAATTTATACAGAAAACTGGTCTCTCCATTGGGCCAGACCAGAGAGTATGTTTCGACAAATGCTCCATGTGATCTTTATCCTTAGGCAAGTTTTGAAAACAGGAAACTATCCAGCTCTTTTTAGGCCATTCAGTAACATGGGGAGTTGTATTTTGTTGTTTTTGTTTGTTTTTTAATTGTTGAAGTTTGCTTCCTGTGTTCACATACACAAAATGTGGTGAATTTAATGAGATCCAAGGTTGTTAAATAGTGCCAGGACAGCTGTGGATTGCTTAAAAGTGTTAGGCAGAGAAGCCCACAAAACAGAAGTCGGTAGTATGAATGCAGGTCTGAGAAGGCCAGAAACCCATAGCCTGAGGCTAAGGGGCAGCAGGGCTTCAGAAAGTCAGAAACAGGTTACAGTGAGACATAAAAGCAGACTGCATTTCAAGACACTGAATGGGAGTAGAGGAGAAAGATATCCACAGCAAGGGATGTGCCAGTGTGAAAGAACCACAAAATCCTGGGTTTGCCCAGTAAGGCAAGAAGTAATTCTAGGGGAGGTCATCTGACCAAAGGGCATATTGCAAAATAAGCGGAAGAGGCCTCCCTTCACAGCTACAGCAATAGTTGTCTTTTTAACCTAAGGCCTAGAGTAGGATGACTGAGAACTTGGTTTCACTGCTTTGAAGGTTTAAAACTGTTGTATAACCCAGAAAAACCATGTTCTTTAATCCTGATTCAGTATTGCTGGATGGGGTCTTTTTGATTAAGTTGTTTCCATGGAGATGTGGCCCATCCTATTGTGGATGGGACACTTTGATTAGATGGTTTCCATGGAGATGTATCTCCACCCATTCAAGGTGGGTCTTAAGCCACCTACTGGAGTCCTTTAAGAGGGAACCATTTGGGAAGAGCCCACAGAAGTGACAGAGCCAATGCAAGACCCAGATGTTTGGAGATGCAGAAAGAAAATGCCCCCTGGGAAGCTGTTTGAAACAAGAAGCCGAAGGACTAGCAGACACCAGACACATGTCTTCCCAGCTGATAAAGGTGCTCCGGACATACCAGCCTTTCTTGAATCAAGGTATCTTTCTCTCGATGTCTTAGTTTGGACATTTTCACAGCCTTAGAACTATAAACTTGCAACTTAATAAATTCCCTTTTTAAAAGCCATTGTTGTCTTTTTATTTCTTTTTCTAAATCGATGCAAATGTTCTAAGAAATGATGAATATGCAACTATGTGATGATGTTAAGAATTACTGATTGTATATGTAGAATGGAATGATATCTTAATGTTTTTTTGTTAATTTTTTTTAATTAATAAAAAAGTTAAAAAAAAAAAAAAAAGCCATTCCTTTTCTAGTATATTGCCTTCCAGCAGCTTTAGCAAACCAAAACAACTACCTTATTCCCTGATCACAAAAAGGGAGGAGTGTAATAACTAAGAGTGGATTAGGAGGGGAGAGGAATAAAGCTGCCATTAAGAAAGGTGAGCTATTAAAAAGGCATAGAATGATTTAGCTACTCAGTATTGTTCATAAGAGCAAAAAAATTCTATCTGAAGTGTCCAGCACCAGAAAATCTGTTAATTGTGATAATCACATATATGAATTCTAGAGAGCCTTTCTAAACAATTAGAAGAGTACTGTTCTAGTTTGCTAGCTGCCAGAATGCAATATACCAGAAATGGAACAGCGTTTAAAAAGGGGAATTTAATAAGTTACATGTTTACAATTCTGAGACTGAGATAATGTCCCAATTAAAGCAAGTCTATAGAAATGTCCAATCTAAGGCATCCAGGTAAAGATACCTTGATTCAAGAAGGCTGATGAAATTCAGCGTTTCTCTCTCATCTGGAAAGGCACATGGTGAACATGGTCAGGATTTCTCTCTTAGCTGGAACGGCACATGGAGGACACAGCATCTTCTGCTAGCTTCCTCTCCAGCTCCCCAGGAGGCATTTTTCTTCTTTGTCTCCAAAAGTCACTGGTCAGTGAACTCTCTGCTTTGTGGTTCTGTGGCATTCTCTGTTGTGGCTTTCCCGTGGCTCTGTTGTTCTCTGCTTTCTCTGAATCTTCAGCTATCTCCAAAATGTTTCCTCTTTTCTGGGTTCCAGTAAAGTAATCAAGACCCACCTGAATGGTGGAGTCATGTCTCCATCTAATCAAGTTTAATACCCACATTTGATTGGGTCACATCTCCATGGAGATAATCTAATTAAAGTTTCCAACATACAGTACTGAATAGGGATTAGAAAAAATGACTGCCTTTACAAAATGGAATTACGATTAAAACATGGCTTTTCTAGGGTATATACATCCTTTAAAACCAGCACTGGTATATGATAATTTTCAAAGTTTCCATTCTGTAGGCCATGGGTAAAAGCTTATTATAAAATAGCATATACAATATGGTCCAATTTGAGGGGAAAGTATATATTCATACAGGAAATAAGCCTAAAAGTTAAATTTTAATGAACTTTTGCTATGTGCCAGACAATGTTCTAAGCACTTTACATTTATTCACTAATTTAATGGTCACAACCCTATAAGCTACATGTTATCATGAAAAAGATATCATAGAAAAAGAAAACCAAGATGTGGAGATGTTAAGTGATTTGTCTAAGGTCATTCAACTAACAAATGGTTGAATAAGAATTCAAATACAGGACTTAGAAGTCCATGCACTTATCCACTACATTATATTAGATGGTCGGAACATGGGTAATTTTTTAGCTTACAGTATTTTCTACAATACACATGCCTTACCTTTGAAATACATTTCCCTCATATTTTCTTATATGTCTGTAATTGATCTTCAGATGGCAACGGCTTAATTTTTGCTGGATGATTTACTTAAGTGAAATTCTTCACCCCCCTAAGATTCAAGTACTCAGAAGTACTCAGAAGAAGCAGACTTCTTCTCCTTTCTTCCCTCCCTAAGCTTCCAATTATTTTTCTCTTGCCCTCACCCAGAGAAGAATCCATAAAACAAACAAGACTAAATGTTCCTCCATCTGATTTGGCAGTGTCCGCTTCTCTTCACTGCCTCTCAGCCTCATTCTTTCCACTTTTATTTCCTTTCTACTTTTGTTTCCACCTCTTTAAAAAAGAAACAAAGTGAGGAATCTTTTTTAAGATGGGTGCTTTAAGTTATGGAGCAGATTGAGGAAGACATGATATTCCCCCCAAATTTTAGCTTATGCTAAGTATCATTACAGAAGAAAAAAACTCAAAAAGCTGACCCTCACTAATACTCATGAAAGGCAAATTAAAATGAGCTAGCACTCTATAACCAGCAGACTGGCCAAAATTAACATCTGACAAGAGCAAATGTTGATGAAGACATAATACTGTAGAATTCTTGTATGCTATTAGTGTGTGAATTGATGCAAGCATGTTGAAGAGCAATTTGGCAATATCAAATAACATTGAAGATGCACATCCTCTACAACCTAGCAGTTACACTACAAAACTAAGACCCTTGCTCCTCAAAAGAGTGGTTCTAGAACCAGCAGCATCAACACCACCTGCGACCTTATTACAAATGCATAATCTCAGGCCCCACCCCAGACCCACTGAATCAGAGTCTGCATTCAGCTATGTTTTATAGGCACATGAATGTTTCAGAAACTTTTGCATACAATGTAGACATACAGAAATGCACACAGTGAAGGTGCAAGGGTAATTCAGTGGTAGAATTCTCGCCTGCCATGCAGGAGACCCAGGTTTGAATCCCGGCCCATCCATTTCCCCAAACAAACAAACAAAAACCAAACAAACAATTCAACAAATAGTACTGCAGTAACGGGCTACTAACATAGAAAAAGAGTGGAATATAACCCCCACCATACAGCATACAAAAAAAAAAGATGTACACAACAGCATTGTTCGTAGTAGCATAAGATTGGGCACAGCCCAAAGTCTATCCACGGATAACAGATGGACTTTGGTATAATCAGGTACATTTTTACAAGTAGAGCCACACATATAAACAAGAACAACAACAAAAAAGATGCAGAATGATATTTATGGCATTTCATTTATAAAAAGTAAAAAATGCAAAATGAAATCTATTGCTTATGGATACATAAACATAGTGAAGAAAAACAGCATGGAAATAATAAGCAGCAAATTCTTATTTGGGTTACCTGGAGAGGGAGAGAAAGGAATGGGATCTGGGAGATACTTAATAGGGGCTTTAACTATGTGTGTCATTTTGTTTATTTTTTTTAATCTAAGTCTATTATGGCAGAGTGTTAAAATTTGACAAAGTGGGTGATGAATATAGAGTTGTGCCTTATATTATTTTCCATACTTTTTTATAAATTTGAAATGTTTGCAAATTTTTTAAGATTTAATTTAGGGGAAAAAAGAATGCCATGTTTTCCCAACTTCAATTGTGTATAATTAAATAGCTTTTAGATTTCTGGTGATCACGATGAGCAGTTTTTTTCAAATTGTATCTAAGTCTGTTGGATTAAAATGCCACTTTGATGAAGCACAGTGAGAAACATGAACTCTGACTGGACATGTAAACAATGTAATTTTTGCTCCCAGACTAATGAACTCTTAAAGGTATACTCTCGAATATTTGTGGAGCAAAATGAATATTATATTTAATTCACCAGCTTGTATAATTGTCTCTCTAATTGTACCAGATGAGGAAAATAATCTAGAATCAATATACTAAGTAGTTACCTTGAGGCTTTTTTCTCAACGCAGTCATCAACCAGCCCTAAGTCTTTTCTTGTTTCCTCAGTCATTTATAATGTAAACACCATTTAGTCCTGTTAGCACTCAAGCAGAGGAACAAAGAAATTCTCTACCGTGGGTATCTTTTAATACAGCGGTTGTCAAGCTTTTTTTTTCCATTTGGCAACCTTCTTTCCCAACTCCTTATGACTCACATCTCCCCACAACCAAAAAATAAATGTCAGGAAAAGACATTACCTGATTTATCTATTAATTCAGAAGCTGCTCAACTCAGAGACATTTACATAATTTGGTAGATTCAACAGATAGCTCTGTAAAAGAAAAAGGATGCTTGATTTATTGAAAGTGTTTACTGTCAATATTAAGTATCCCCCAAATGCAAATGGTACATCAGGAGACAGGCCCTGAAGGACTAGAGGAAGTTCCAACCAAAGTGTCACATCTCTCAAGGAGCCCATCATCAAAAGAGAAAGATGAACAAGAACAGAAATTTTGTATACAAATTCAAGTTGTAACACATGCAAACGCACTGAAATGAGTACATCAAAATGCTAGAGTTAATGGAGTCATAAGGGACCATCAGCCTGAGATTCCTTCATAGAGGAAATGAATTTTAGTTTTGGGCGTGAAGTGAGATCATAATGGAAAGGAGAGTAGCCAGAAATGAGCCTCTAAATAAAGATAAACTGAGCCTGAATAGATGGTATTAAATATATAAAATTTGAAAACCTTCTTTATCTCTTTAGGTAAAGAATCTTTAGTAGCTGGGTAGACTTGGGCAGGTTAACTTTTCTAGGCTTCCTAGCTGTAGGATAGGTAATGTCTACCTCCTAGTGAGTATGTGAAGTTTAAATGAAATAATGAATACATAGTGCTTACTAGGGAAGTGGTGCACATAATTCCAATACTGTGCAAAAATAATACTTGTACACCATATAGAATTCAAACCATGCCGAAATACTTAACATAAAAATGATATGCCATCTTCCAAATACATTGTCTTTAACATTTTTTGCATATTTCTCCAATTTTTATTCTTCATACATATTCTAACAGATTTTCAGTCAATATGATCTTCTCATTTTGCATCTTGTCACTTAACAATATCCTGAAGACCTTTCATGTCAGTAAACGTAGATTTGCCTCTCTGTTCATAAGGCCATGTAATATTCTATTGTTATGTCCATTCCTTAGTTTATTTAACCATGCCCCTATTTATGGGCTAACAATGCTTCAACAGAACAGTTCTAAAAGTTTTATCTTTGAACCATTATGGAAGTGTGTCAGTAAGATCAATTCTTAGAAGTGAAAATGCTGAGTTAAAAAGTATGAACATTTTTAGTTTTAATAGATTTTTGTTAAATTGCTCTGTGAAAATGTCTTACGAATTTTATACTACCCACCCTCTGAAACTTATCCTCCCAATTGTGAAGATCCTGAAAACAGAAGAAACAAGTGACTCACTTCTTTCAAAGGAGCAGGGAGTGAATTTGTTTTAATAGAATGTATACAGCAATAAGAGCTGCATTGGAATTGGGCAATTGATCAGTAATGTGTCTCTAAGTTCCTCTCAGGGAACCCTCTGCATCAGCACTACATGGACATTGCTTCTGGTTTGCTGAGTTTTTTCCATCAAACTAAGGAAGAGGTAGGGCCAGGCCCCCCACAATCTAGTGGAGGGGGCAGGGAAGACCATTCAGGGCCTAACTGTCCCCTCAGAGCCACCACATGTGCGCCTTCGGGGAGTACAGTTCACATTGGGGTCCACAGAGCCCATGGACATTGTGCTAAGCAACAACCCTGCACCACCCCACCACCGTTTAAGGAAATTCTTCTTGCATCGCAGTTGCACATGTCTGTGTTCTTTTCCTTACCGAGGCACTGACCTGCCCGGAGTTTTAGTGCAGCAGGCCCAGCCATGCCCAACACAGTGGGCAGAATGCTTTATCTTTCTTTGACTTCCGATAGTTTGATTATAACATAGAACAGTATAAGTTTATCATGTTTGGGATTCATCAGGCATCTTGAATGTGTATATTCATGTCTTTCGTTAAATCTGGGAAGTTTTTAGTCATTTCTTTGACTATTCTCTCTGGCCCTTGCCTTCTCCTTCTATGATTCCCACAATGGTACACTTGATGGCTTCCCACGGGCTCCTCAGGCTCTGTTCACTTTTATTCATTCTTTATTCCTCTTGCTCCTAAGACTGTATGATTTCAAGGTCTTATCGATTCCATCTTTCTATTGATATTCTCTTTCTGTTCATCTGTCGTTTTCCCGATTTGCTGTAGTTCCTGTCCATTTGGCCTTTAGCTCTTTGCACATATATAGGATCATTTTCTAAAAGTCTCTCTCTCAGTACACAGATAGTTCAGTGGTAGGAGGCTTGCCTGCCATGTGGGAGGACTGGGGTTTGCTTCCCAGCCTGTGGAAGAAAAGAAAAATGTCTCTGTCTGGTGTGTCCCAGGTCTGCACTTCCTCATTGATGGCTTCTAATGCTTTAATTTCCTTTGCCTGGCCCATCACTTCCTGTTTCTTTACATGTTTTGTAACCCTTTGTTGAAACCTGGATATTTTGATATTTTAATGTGTTATTGCTGGAATTTAGACTCTGAGACATCTGTTCCTTAAGCTTGTATCCAACCAGTATTATGATAGAGCTTTTATTGATTGCCAGGAGCTGGGGTGGTGCGGGGGGGGGGGG
>PVIY010033851.1:0-11289 GCA_004026745.1 Myrmecophaga tridactyla | reverse complement strand
CATGTTTCTGTCAATTCTTTCTGGTTATGGATGGGTACAGGGAGCCCTGAAGCACCTCACTCCCCCATTGAATGAGGTGGGGACTTTCTCTCTCTCTGTCTCTTTCTTTCTTTCTCCAAGCTTTAACATACTTTATTGATTCCAGTACCAAGCATTTGGGTAGTTAAAAAAGGCACCTTATTGAAAAGTAGTGTACCACAGAGCCGTCAAGTGATTCCAGCCACAGGATTTGGGAAGAGAAAGAGTATCTTTGCTCTGAGTATCTTTGTGCTTAGAATACCTGCTTACTAATGAAAAAGTGTCTCTTCCTTCCCACATTGTGATGGAAGCCGAACAAGTATAGCTGGCTGCCTTTGCCAGGTGCCGGCTAAGCACTGGTCCTAAATCACCCTGCCCCACCCTCCCCCCATGCTCCATTCAACTCGATATGTCAACCATTTGACCACCAGTCCTGGAAAGATGTTCCACATATCTTCCTAATGTGAAGGTGATTTTTTTCTTTTTCTTTGGGGGTGGGGGTGGGGCGGTCAGGTTGTTAAGGAAGTCACAGTCAGCAAATCTACCCCATCCTGAGTTACAGAAGATACAGCAGAATTATTCCATCCCTTACTTCTTGAGCAGAACCTGTGAGGCTCAGAGATAACCATTGATGTCTTAGTTCATTGGCTCTTCAATCATTTTTACCAGTTCAGAATAAATGAAAACTCAATTCCATGAGGTTCCCTAGAAATAATATTGTCTCTTTTTATTCCTACCTACACTCTCCAATATAGGGTGGTTTTTTTTTTAATTAATTTTCCCCTCACTGATTCTGTTTTTAAGAAAGCTTTACTTAAGTATACTTTGTGAGTAAAAACCAAACATTTGTAAAGTACATTGAATTTTGAAAGATGTACACATCCAAGAGACTACCACCACACATTCCATCCCCAAAGGTTTTCTCAGGACTCATTGCAGTTAATCCTTCCCTCCAAGCCCCTGGAAACCACTGCCCTGCGTTCTGTAACTACAGATTAGTTTGGATTTTCTGGAATTGTATATAAATGGAATCATGCAGTATGTACATTTTGTGCCTGGTTGCTTTTTCCTGGAATAGTAATCTTGAGATTCAAGTAAGTTGTTGCATGTGTACATTGGTAGCTTCTTCTTAGTGCTGAGTAGTGTTCCATTTTTTGGAACAGCTGCATTTCATTGATCCATTCACCTGTTGATGGAACAATGGGCTGTTTCCAGTTTTGGACACTGATAAATGTAACTACTATGAACATTTATGTATAAGTCTTCGAGTAAGCACTTATTCTTTTACAAACTTGCATCCAATGAAAGAGAAATCACCTCTTTACAACAGCTCTGCTGCTCCTCCCTATATTTCTTAGGTGCAACCCATCTCCCTACCCCTGCCCAAGGCCTCCCTCTCCTTGCCACCTATAGTAGTTAGAGTTCTCTAGGGAAATAGAACCAACAGTCAACAGGAGAAATCTGTTAAATATGAGATTTTATAAGACTGTCTCATGCAATTGTGGGGATGCACAAGTCAAATTCTGTAGGGTAGGCCACAAACTGGCAACTCTGATGAAGAGCTTTGATGAATTCCCCAGGGAGCTGGCTGGATGAAATGGAGTGAGAGATTCTCTCTTCTGACTTCTCCTTTAAAGCATTCAACTGATTAGGTTAAGCATCACACATTGCAGAAGACACTTCCTTTAGGCAATTGCATATGAAATCAGCCATAGACGCAATCAACGTGCTGATGATTTAATTCTGCAAAATGTCCTTACAGCAACACATAGGCCAATGCTTGCTTGACCAGAAAACTGGACACCATAACCTGGCCACATTGACACATGAACCTGACCATCACACTGCCCTTAACCTGATTCCCTCTTGTCTGCCTCCCCCCTAAGCATGTATTCTGCCTCTGGAACCAGAGAGAGGTGGTGTGGTCTCCCTGCATATCAGCAATAGGGTTTGGAAAACTCACCCAGGATGTTGGTAAATACACAGCCATGTCTAGGATGTGGCTGTGACTAAGCAGAGCTTTGATGAAAACAGCACTTTAAAAAATCATTTCCCTTGTTTTCAGTATTTCTTACATCCTGAAGCCACCCAGAGTTTCTCTCTCTCCTCTTCTACTCCCAACCCAGTTCCTCTCCCTTGACTCCATTATTCCTTCCTCACCTTCCTGGGTCTCTTCTGTTTTTCTCTTGCTGGTAGTTGTCTGTCTCCCAAATGTATATCTTTAAGCCTCTTCCAGTTCACCTCTCCCCACCACTGGATTCTTCAATCCTACCTGCATTGTTAGGTTTGGCTGCATGCAACACGACACTCAAAATGACAGAAGTTCAAGCGACAGAATTTCTTTTAACCTTCTGGTCATCCAAGACCCAGGCTCTCTCTATCTTCCTGCTCTACCATCTTTGCACAAGGCTTCTATCCTTGAGAACAGCCCATGATCCAAGATGGTTACTGAAGTGCCATAACATTTTTAACATCCACCTTCCAGTAAGAGGGAGGAAGAATATAAGGGCACCAAAAGGGCACCCTTCTCAGCCCAGTGAGCTACTTGAAGCTGCCGTATGAATAGTCATTTCTCCTTACCTTTCATCCTGTGGAACTTACAGGGCCCCAAAGAGCTGCAAGAGGTACTAGGAGCCAATGGGAAAGGCAGTCTCACTGGAAGGAAATTAGAGTTCTGCTAAGAAGAGGAGGATGATAATGACAATTCCCAGTGTCAACCACCTTTCTTTGGGTGGAGACGCAGGGCCTGCTGAGAAAGGGGCAGAACTGAGGGAGCAAAGGCAGAACTCTCTTTGGCGAGCAGGAGGGAGAGTGAGACATCCCAAAGTCTTCTAATTTAATATTGTGACTTTCATCTCCATAGTATTATATATTGACTTGTGTGAACATTTGTTTAATATCTGTCTCCCTAGGGGATGTGAGCCAGGAACATATAGTTCTACCTGCCTAGTTCACCATTAAATTGGACCACTGCCTGTAGGGATGCCTGGCAAAGAGAAGATACTTAGTGAATACTCGGTGAGTAAAGAGAGATGTTCTATTGCACCAAGTGAGACTTTCTTTTTTTGTTTTTAGGGATAATAATCAGTCAAATAAGTTCAGTGGGATCTAGTCTATAAAATTATCAGCTCCAGACAAATAAAACTGAATCTGAATGATGGAAGGAGAAACACCTTTATTTTATTCTAATTTTATTAAACTAAGTCACACCACTAATTGTCAAAACCATTGCCAAGCACATCTTGACTGAGCTGTAAATTCATGCTCCTAAATCACTGCTATTTGGTGCCAGATTTATGCTGCTGGTTTCTTTTTCAATCCCTATTGTTGAGGTATAACTTACATGCAATCAAATTCACCTGTTTCTATTGAAGTTCAATGAGTTCTGACAACTGTATACACCTGTGTAATCACTGCCACACTCAAGATAAAGACTATTCCCATCATTCCAGGAAATTTTCTCTTGCCCCCTTGCAAGCAAACACCCACCTGGGTCCATGGCAATTGCTGATCTGCTTTTTATCTCTATATATTAACATTGACTGTTCCAGAATTTCATATTTTGTGTCTGACTTCTTTCATCCAGCATGTTTTTGAGATTCATGCATGCTGTTGCATGTATTGATAGTTCATTCCTTTTCATTGCTGAGTAGAAGTCCCATGTTTGGATACACTACAATTTGTTCATCCATTAACCTATTGGTGGACATTTGGATTGTTTCTACTTTTGAGCTATTACAAAAGCTGCTATGAACATTTGCGTACAAGTCTTGTTTGAGACATATGTTTTCATTTTTCTCTGGTAAACTCTTAGAAGTGGAATGGCTGGTGTGATGGTGTGATGCTGTATATACCCCAGAAAAAATCATGTTCTTAAAGTTAATCCATTCCTCCAGGTGTAGACATATTGTGAGTGGGAACTTTTGATTAGGTTATTTCAGTGGAGGTGTGCCCCAGGTGGATCTTAATCCACTTACTCGAGTCCTTGATAAGGATGAAAAAGAGAGAAACACATAGAAACTCAGAAAGAAAGCCATAGGCAGAGCAGCCAGAAACTGAAAGCAACAAAATCTGAGAGAGAAGGACCAGCAGATGCTGGCCATGTGCCATGTGCCTTCCTATGTGACAGAGTTGCTGAGGATTTCTAGTAACCAGTCTTTGGGGAGAAACCATCATCTGTTGATGCCTCCAATTGGACATTTTCACGCTCTAAGAACTGTAAGTTTGTAAGTTAACTCTCCATTGTAAAAGCCAACCCATTTCTTGTATATTGCACTTTGTCAGCTTCAGCAAACTAAAACAGCTAGGTTGTATGATCAGTGTATGCGTTCACCATTTTTCAGTGATTTTTCATTCCATCATATGCTAATGTTTTTCATTTAGATTGCCAGATTTAGCAAAAAGGAAAAACAAAACAAAAACAGGATGTTCACTTGAATTCCAGATAAATAAATTAATGCTTTTTAGTGTAAGTCCCATGCAATATTTGGGACACACTTACATCAGAAAATTATTCATTATGTATCTGAAATTCAAATTTAACTGAGCATCCTATAATTTATATGGCATTCCTGTTTTGATTACTGCTGCAAAATCACTGCATTTGATTACATTCTAGTTTCATTATATTTATTTAGTAATATTGGTTTGTAAAAATAATTTTAAACAACACAGAGATTATATAATTAAAACTCAGATTCTTGTGGTGATGTTTGCACAACTCTCTGAATATACTAAAAACCACTGAACTGTATATTTTAAATGGGTGAATTTTATGGTATGTAAAATATATCTCAAAAAAACTGTAAAAAAAAAAGGAGAAAATGAAATCTCTCCCTTCCTTTTCCTCCCATCCCACTTGAAATCTCACTCCCTAGAGGTAACACTGTTAAATGTTTAATGAGTATCCTTTCCTCTCTGCATCCTATCCTCTCTGTACAGGATATATGGTCAATCTTCTGAGGTCTCCTCTGCCTCACAAGAATGAAACCAAAACTACATTTTTGAGAATCCACTTCCCCATATGGTTCTGGGTTAGAGTTTGCCAATGAGAAACATTTCTCAATATCAGAGAATGAAAGACCATTATCCCCCAAAAGCTACTACCCTCAGACATAAGAAAGACCTAGATTCAAAGTAGCCCCCCACAACCTTGTGAGAACTACTTGCTTTTGTCCTTCAGGCTGAGGTCATCAGGAACAGCTCCCTGACCTTTACTCCCCAGCCCTTCCAATAACTCCCTACAGTAAAACCCTTCATACCTGGAATACACAGGTATTTGTTGACCAAAGTCTAACTTATACAAAGAGCTACTGCATTCCTTTAAACAGTTGCATAGTATTCCATTACACAAATGCATAGTAGTTTCTTTAGTTTCTCCTTTTTTGATGGACACTGGGGTTTTCCAGTAATTTATTAACACCAGCAATACCTGTATCTTTATCTTTGGGGTCTGTGATGGTTGGGTTCATGTGTCAACTTGGCCAGAGGATGGTGCCCAGTTTTCTGGTCAAGCAAGCACTGGCCTAACTGTTACTGTGAGGGCATTTTGTGGTAAGTCATCAGTAAGCTGATTGCATCCATGACTGATTACATCCACAATCAACCAAGGAGAGTGTCTTCAGCAATGAAAGATGTTTATTACAATCAACTGAAGGCTTTAAAGTAGAAGTCAGAAGAAAGAATATCTCTTCACTTCAGCGAGCCAGCCTCTTCTGAGGAATTCATCGAAGACCTTCATCGTTGTTACTAGCCTGAGGCCTGCCCTACAGAATTTGGACCTGTGTGTCCCACAGTTGTATGACACTTTTATGAAATCTCATATTTACAGATGTCTTCTGCTGGTTCTGTTTCCCTGGAGAACCCTGACTACTACAGGGTCTTTCTCCTTGGAGCCAAGAACACGCACATATGTGCACATACACATACACTCACTCACTGTCTTGGTTTGACAGGCTGCTATGACAAATATGACACAGTGGCATTTGTCGTATCCTGTTATTTTAAACAATGTTATATCCAGGTATTTTAAACAACAGGAATTTATTTGCTCACAGGTTTAGAAGCCAGAATTCTAAAGGTGTTGGCTCAAAGACTTGCTTCTCCCTAGGTGGGTAGCATTCTGGCTGACTAACAATCCTTGTGTTCCTTAGCTTTCCCATGGTGATGTTCTCTCCTTTCTCTCCCAGTTTCCATTGACTTCTGGATTGTGGCTCTTCCCCGTCGCTTTCTCTCCTATTAGGTCTGAATTTCTTCTGCTTATATAGGACTCCAGTGATCCAGATTAAGGACAACCCTCATTCAGTTGGGCCACACCTTAACTAAAAATAACGTGTTCAAGAGATCCTATTTACAGTGGGTTCATGCCCACAGGAATGCGGGTTAAGATGAAGAGCAAGTCTAAATTGTGGTACATAATTCAACTTGCAACACACAAACTCTCAAATACTCACACACTAACACACACAGTCTTGCACACACACATACTCTGTCTTAGCCAACTTCCTCACCAAGCACATGACTGCTGAATTGTGCATTTAAGGAACTTTCCATCATGCCACCAACATGTCACATTGTTAGGTTCCCTGAGGAAGAGGAAGGACAGGGGACCCTGGAAGCTGCAATGTCCAGACTCTTCCTTCACGCTCTTCAGGTTAGTAAATGTAGTCCAGCTGTCAACAGAGAAGCTTCCAGAAGCTCCCTTTAAAGTTAAAACAACAACAACAACAACAAAAAGTTTCACATTCCTATGGCAGCCCTACTTGCCTTCTAATCTCCCTCTGGCTCATCTGTGGGGAGAGGGCACCTCTCCTCGTCAACTCTGTCTCTGACCCTCAGCTTCCACCATAACAGTTTGCAAGAACTGGCAGAAACCTTGAAATTTCCAATTTCCCTTCTCCTTCCCCTACAATGAGGAAGAGGGACATAAAGAGCTTGATTTCACCACTACTACGGATCGTGCCAGCCATCTCAGAGGGTAGAAACAGCTATTGTCAGGTTTTGTGTTAAAAAAAACAGCTTTTTCTCAGCCATCTTCCCAGAGGCACTGGATGATGGTAGAGAGGAACTTTTACTGGCCAGGCCTGCAGAGAGAAGCAGCCAGGCTAGGGCAGCTTACTGCAAGGGTCAGCAGGAGCCCAGTGCTAGACCACCTCCTGAGCGAGACCTATGGTCACGCTCCTCCAAGCTCCATCCCCAAGTGGGTGAGATGGAGCCCCAGGAATCATGCCTGGATCCTCAGTTCCAGTCTCGACTCCCTAGCTCCGTGGCAAATGGCTTTGCCTGTCGCACAATGCCCTCACCCTGCCAAACCAGCACCTGGAAGCCATGAGTTACCACATCCGGCTGACTTCACGTGCAACCCCTCGCAGAAGTCTGTCTCATCCCTTTTCTGATTCTGACAACCTCATAAAGAGAGATTCCTATCATAAATGTCTCTGTGCTAGGCTCGTCTTTCAGCATCTGTGCTCAGGTCTGACACTGACAAGGCCTCCAATTAATGCCTGATAAACACTTCCACCGCTGCCCCTGTTTTATTGCTGAGAAGTCATCTCTCTCTTTCTTGACCTTACGAAACATTTATTTCTCACCCCTACCTTTTTTTCTCTTTTTGCCTTCATATCCCTAGGTGTGCCATGACAAAATGCCAACCACTCATTTTCCATCCCTTACAACAGAGTTTCTCAAATTCCAACTGCCCCTTCCCCCACATGCCCAGCATGGTGTGAAAGGACAGCCCTAAACATTCTCTCCAGCCTATCACCGTTGGAGACTACAGCCCTCTCCATCATGCTGCACTTGCATCTCCTCTGGGGCTCCTGGTGAAACTTCCAGCCCACTTTGGAATATAGTTTTGCCCTAGGCCACAGCAGTTGCTGATATATTTTAAGTGGGGTACTTTGGAACTATGTACCCCCAGAAAAACATGCTCTTAATCTTAATCCATTCCTGTGAGTGTGAACCCATGGTAAATAGGACCTTTTGATGAGGCTACTTCAGTTAGCATGTGGCCCAACTGAATCAGGACTGGTCTTAATTCTATTACTGAAGGCCTACAGGGAAGGGAGAATTTCCATCTCTACTTCCACCACCAGCTTCTCCTGGGAACTCATCAAAAACCTTCATTGGCATTCCCAGCTTGTGGCCTGCCCTGAGAAACTCGGACTTGCCCATCCCCATAGTCATGTGAGCCAATTCCTATAATAAATGTCATAATATTTACATTATATGTGTAGTTCTTGTTGGTTGTGTTTCTCTGAAGAACTCTAACTGATACCGTGAACATAACCTTCTTTTACTGGCGCCTTGGTAAACTGAATGAACAAGTACCATTCATAAAACACACAGAGAACGTTCCACAACCGCCAGCATTGTTGCTAAAGGTCTTTACAAACCAGCACTATTGTCGTTAGTAGACGTACTGATTAAAAGGCTCAATTTTATCAGAAGAAGCCTAGAAATACAAACAGGAATGGCGTAAAAGTTATGGTCCCCACCGTATTTATTCTGATTTTCCAAATCCTAATTTTTTCCCTAGATCTACGTATCTGAGTTAACTCTTTATCCTGGGAACACTTTATTTCAATATATCTCTCGAATTCCCATTTAGAAGTGAGACACTCAAAAAGAAAGTTATTTAACTTGAAAAAAAGTTTATACTAAGTAAATAGCTAATGCTTGAAGCCAAAGACAAACTGACTGGCCGGCTTCGCTTACTTAATTAAGAAGGTTGAATCAATATACAAGTATTTGCTGATTTGATTAATTTTTTGGTTAATTAAATTTATGGTATTAGATGACGTTTCAGCTATAATAATGAACATCTATACTTTTAAAGGACAGATTCTATAATTCCCCAAATCCCACCATAACCAACTCCTTTCCGGGGAGCCTTATGAGACACAGAATCGAGCTTCTCCTCCATTGGGATCTCCCAGAGTGTGACATACCTACCACAGGTGGTACATGAGATGATTTTAGGTAGAATTTGAACAAACTTTTTTTTTTTAATTCTAATAGGCATAGGTTTATTTTACAATAGACTAGGAAAAACATAATTAACATACCAAATCCCTGAGTTCGTAGATACTTTTGCTTAGAATGAGCTTAGTATAAGTAGGTAGGGAATTCAAAGAAGTAGAGTAAGCTACACATATAATGAGTGGTGCACAAATAGAGCAAAACCCCTGAGGGTAGTACATGGAATGACAAGTTGAGAAGACCCTGCTTTCTTTTGTGCTGCCTAAAACATGCCGGTACTTCATCAAGTTAACTAATGGGATGCCTGGTCCTCACCAGTCCTTCTTTCTGCAATATGTCCAATCACCTGCCACAGCCAGAGCAAGTCCATCTATTGGCTGACTTTCTCTGCTCTCCTGTTTCTGAAACAGCTGGAAGAGTATGTCAGAGCCTACCTGCTGGACTAATTGTGCTGTGTTTGGATGTCAGAAATGGCCAGCAGGCATTCTTCTGTTTAGTGGCCAGTGAGATGATTTGTGTTTGTCTTACTTTAGGAAAAGAGGAAGAGACCGGCAGTGATCCCCTCCCCAGGAGCCCTGGACAGCTGACCTGGCATCATGGGGCTTGCCAGCCTAGAGTTGCTCCCATTGCAAGCTTTGGCCCTCACAGCAAATCCTGTGACTCCATGAGGTGGCCCCAGTGGTGCTGCGTCAGGATGCTGTTGGAATAATAATGCTTATGTGAGCAGGCCCTGAAAAATCTTTTTATTTATAGGGATTTTATGGGAAGAGGGCACTTGATTTGTAGGATTTGATTTATTTTAAGTATTGTTAGCTATTGGTTGATTTATATTTTGTTCTAGAAAGGGTATGAGGTGACTTAGAAAAATATGTATAAAAAGATAAAAATGTATTAGGTGTGGATAAGGAGACTGGGGCAGAAGGAAATTGAGGACAGGAAAGGTAGAATGCAGCCAAGAATGAGGACTGTAACTAAAATGCATGCTATGCTGACTCCACGTCAGCTACGTTGGCTCTGAGCTTCCTCACAGGGAGGTAATGAAGGCGATGAGCTGTGTATGCTCACAGAGTCCGTGACATTTTTTTCTAAAAAGAGAGTACAAACCAACTGCTCAGCAGAGGAGAGAGGTTTCTCTTGGTACGTGATGCCTTCACAATCCTCAATAATTCCCTGCAACGTACAGCAGTGGCTTCACAGGGCTGTTCTTATAACGCCCTTTAGCAGAAGTGGGGGTTTCAGGCTAAAGTGAGGGCCAGAATCCGTTCTTTGGGAAGCCAAGTCTGTGCCCTTCGGGACACATCTAACTCTGCCCCCGGTGGGGCTCTGGAGAGCCCGGTGGGGCCATCAGCCTCACCTCCACAGCCATCACCTCTCAATGAAGTCTGCCAGCTCTGTAGCACCAGTGAATTCAGGCAGACGCCTTCTGAACGTGAGGTGGGAGCTGTTCCACGTTGCAACACCATGTGCTTTAAGGTGTCAGTTGAAGGCAGGGTCAGGGCCAGCTACATAATTGGCAGGGCCCAGGGCATAATGAAAATGCAGGGTCCTTTATTCAAAAAATGAAGAATTCCAAGACAGTGACAGTAGAACATTAAACTAAGCAGTGGTTGTACACCTCTGAAGCCACTGGGTAGAAGAGATAATCCTGTGTAAAACCTGAAGAATCTGGTGAGGACACGAGCCTGATGTTACCTGATGTTACAAGGCTGATAAACAAGCAAACCAGCACCACCGATACCAACCTCAAACTTTAGTTTCTCCTGGGAGTTTTAGATAAGGAGATTTAGTATTTAAGTTTTTCAGGATGATTCGCCACAGGAATGTCCTGCAGGAAATATTGGGAGGTAGAGGGAGGGTGGCATGTACCCTACATGTTCTAGTAAACTATTTTAAAGAAAGCTGGAGAGAAGGTAGGTCTGGGAGCAACAGGCAGGGCTGGGATGGGGGGGTGGAATCCTGCTTGGCAAGAGGCTGCACTATGCCCCTAGGCCACAGTGGGCCATCTGGGCCCAGCTGGAGGACCAGCACTGCCTCTTGAGCTGGATGGCACTAGACCCAGAGCTCAGGACTTTATATATATATATATATATTTTATTGAGAAATCTTCACACACATACAGTCACACATGGTGTGCAATCAATGGCTCACAATATCATCACATAGTTGTATATTCATCACCATGATCAGTTTTAGAACATTTGCATTATTCCAGAAAAAGAAATAAAAAGAAAAACTCATTCATCCCATACCCCTTATCCCTCCCTCTCATTGACCACTAGTATTTCAATCAAC
>PVIY010033850.1:0-27500 GCA_004026745.1 Myrmecophaga tridactyla | reverse complement strand
GAGTTCCTTTTTCCTCATTTTTTTGGAAAAGTTTGAGCAGGATTGGTGTTAGTTCTTTTGGAATGTTTCATAAAATTTGGCCCTGGGCTTTTCTTTGTAGGAAGATTTTTGATGACTGATTGAATCTCTTTACTTGTGACTGATTTGCTGAGATCTTCTATTTCTTCCTGAGTCAATGTAGCTTGTTTGTGCGTCTGAAGGAATTTGTCCATTTCATGTAAGTTGTCTAGCTTTTTGGTGTATAGTTGTTCATAGTATCCTCTTATGATTTCTTTTATCTCTTCAGGGTCTGTGGTAATGTACCCCTTCTCATTTCTGATTTTGTTTATTTGCATCCTCTCTCTTTTTTTCTTTGTCAGTCTTGCTAGTGGTCCATCAATTTTATTGATTTTCTCAAAGAACCAACTTTTGGTTTTATTGATTCTTTCTATTGTTCTTTTGCTCTCTCATTCATTTATCTCTGCTTTAATCCTTGTTATTTCTCTTCTTCTATTTGCTTTGGGGTTATTTTGCTGTTCTTTCTCAAGTTCCTCCAGGTGTGCTGTTACATCTCAATTTTCGCTCTTTCTTGCTTTTTAATATAGGTTTTTAAGGCAATAAATTTCCCTCTCAGCACAGCCTTTGCTGATGCATATGAATGTGGGTGCCCAGAGGCCAGGGGGGATGTAGCTGTGCGGGTACACCGGACTGGGGGGCATAACCTTGTGTGCACTGGTCTAAGTCATGGGGCCCTTTGTGCACGTGTGTAGAGCTGTGGCAGCAGGTCAGTGTTATGTCTTCATGGCTTGGGAGCAGATGTGACCAGGCTGTGCAGGGCAGCACTTTCTCAGAGCTGGGGAGTGAGGCTGAGGGCTGTGTGCATGCACGGTTCTAGGACTGCTGTAAAGTGCAGTTCCCAGAGCTGAATGAAGTGATTGGGGGCCCGTGCACATGCATGGTTTTGGAATACTGTAAAGTGATGCACAGGGTTCAGGTGGGGTGGGGTGAGGCTGTGCGACAGTATGGGCAGGGGGTGAGGGTAGCCTGGGTATGGAGATTAGTGCCTGCAGCCTTTATATACTGGCAACAGCCTACAGGGAACATGGGGGGGGGTAGTGCTCGGGAAGGGTGCTGCAGAGGCAGGCTGGGCTGCACTTGGGGTGGGGGTGTGGGGCAGGTACATGCACTGAGGCCTGGTGGGTTAGGGGCACCTGGAGCCCAGGGAATGGGAGCGGGTGACGGGGTTTGGGTGTGTGGGGTGTGGGGTGAGTCACCAGTCAGGGGGCTGCGCTGGTGAGGGGTAGCATGCGCCCAAGGAATGTGGCCTGGCTTACTTCCTAGTCGCCAGCTCCCGTCCCTGCACTCCCGTGGGCTTGGCGCCTCTGCGCCAGGCTCCAGCTTTCTGCCTCTCAGTTCCTTGGCCTCTGTAACCAGAGCTACCCCATGTGGTGCAGAAGGCTCTCCCAGGTCAGCTGCACTCCCAAATCGCTGCCTCAATTGCCCTCCTATCCCTTCTCTAACTTTTCTGTGGATCAGGGCTAATCTTGAGCTACTCTATTCAGCCATCTTCCTGGAAGTCCTCCAGATCAGTTTTTAATAAGGGGATTTATTTAGTTACAAATTTATAGTTCTTCAGAGGAAAGGCAGCTGGCTTTCCTCTGGCTTTCTCTGTCACATGGGAAGGCACATGGTGGACATCTGCTGGTTCTCCCCCGGCTTCTGGGTTCCAATGGCTTTCCCTGGAGTCGTTCCTTTCTGCCTCTCCAAACATCTGGATCTGAGCATCTAGTGCTGAGATGAGGTATGCTAAGCTGCTGAGCTTTCTTCTGACCTCTCTCTTTTAAGCCTCCAGCTAATTAATTAAAGGTCACTCATTGTGGAAGGCACTCTGCTTGGCGACTGCAGATGTAATCAGCCATAGATGAGTTTCGTATGCTGATGATTTCAGTCCACAGCAACAGACCAAGGGAGCAACATCACCTGGCCAAGTTGACACCTGAACCTAACTATCACATACCTTTGTTCATTAACAAAATCTCATACCTGCCTTAGAGCTTTCTCAGGCCTTTCTCTTGCATCTCTGCCTCTGTTTCTCCACTCATTGCCTTTTTTATTGTTTCCAGTTCCTTCCATGTGGCTGATGTGCTAACATGGGTCTAGGCTGGCAGCCTCAGAAGGGCCCTCTCTGTTAGAGGTGAGCAGAGACCAGCAGTGGCTCAAAGAAAAGGAGCAAGGAAACCTTGCTCAGGCCAGCTCTGCCATAGTTGTTAGGGGTAGGCACTCGCCTTTACCAGGGCCTCTTTCCATGCCTTCTCCCCTGTCTGAGAGCTAAAGCACAGAGGGCCAAAATCGGCATGTGGACCTAAGGGACAAGGAACCCTGTAAGCCACTCAAACTGTTTCTATTCTGTCCCTGAGTCTGGTTCACACTTCAGAATTCTCTCCTCTTCTTGGATGACAGGTTCACTCAGAATTCTCTCCTCTTCTTCCTTAGTAATACAATTCTGAGTTTTCAGCTGGGCACATGGTCATCTAGAATAAAGACTATGTTTGGGGTGGGCCACAGTGGCTCAGCAGGCAAGAATGCTTGCCTGCCATGCCAGAGGACCCGGGTTCGATTCCCGGTGCCTGCCCAAGTTAAAAAAAAAAAAAGCACTTAAAAAAAAGACTATGTTTGCCAGCCTTCCCTATAGCTAGGTATGGCTACAAGACCAAATTTTGGCAATGGAATAAAAGCAGAAATATCATGTGTGATTCTTAGGAAATGTTCTGGATAGTTGTGACCTTATTTATCCTTCTTCTTTTCTACAGTCTAGAACAGGGTTGGCCAACTTTTTCTGTAAAGGGCCAGATAGCAAATATTTTTGGCTTTGTAGGCCACATTGTCTTTGTCACAGCTATTCGACTCTGCCGTTGTGTATTATGAAAGCAGCCGTAAGCAGCATGTAGATAAATGGGGGTGGCTGTGTTCCAACAAAACTTCATTTACAATAAACAGGTGGAGGACTGGACTTTGGCCTGTGAATCATAGTCTGCTGACAGCTGGTCTAGAATGCATATCTGGTGGCTGGAGTAAGAGCAGCCATTCTGGACCACGAGGTGAAAGCCTTTTACTGAGTATGGCAGAGAAACAAATTGGAAGGAGTCCAGGTTTCTGGTTACCATAGAGCCACCCTATAAACCTCTAGATTTCATTTATGTGAGAAGAGATTAACTTTCATCTTGCTTAAGCTGCTGTCAGTTGCAAATGAACTTGATTATGACTAATATACCATTCCCGCGCGGCTAAGTCCAGCCCGTCAGAGTAGGAGACCATTGAAGCATTTGAGATCAAAGCTCTCACTAGGAATAAAGCATGCATATTCCAGGACTGTGTTCTGTATGCTGTATGTCCCTGGTTCTCTGAAGTGGTGTCCATCTTTCCACTATCTCGATTAACTGAGACCATGCATAAAACTCTGGGGCTGATGTTTATGTGTGTGAAATTTGGGACTGCTCCTGGTCTGTGTAGCTGACAGGCTCTGGTGTTGGCCATAAGCAACATTTCACAGCAGCAGAGCAGTTCTGCCAGCTTCCCACGCTGGAACCCAGCATTCTGACACATGCTAATGAGATTTACAAGGTGTAAATTAAGTGGTTGTGTTTTAGTGCATTTTTTTTGTTTTTGTTTTTGAGTTTGGCTGTCAGCCTATGCCTGTCCCTGGAATCAGTACTGCTGGGAGAGCCTGTGGCACCAATTAGTTAATCTTCCTTTCCTCTCAGTTCCACGCTGCTCAGTTCCTTGGGGGAAAATCCCAAAGCCCACGTCTTAGGATTTGGGAATCTCACGCAAATGGAAAGAATGAAGGAATTGCTGAAAATTAAAGAGTTAGGAAGAAACACCGGAACTCAGTTGTGACTCAAAAAATGTTTCCTTCCCCACATCTGCTGGTATGTTCTAGCTGATCCCCGACTGGGAACCTCTTGTACGTCTTCTGCTACAGGACCACAGGGAGTGATGCCGTGGTCACTTCTGAGCACAGATTCCTCTTTTAGAGCAGACGTGGAGTGTTGACTCCTGAAGAAGAGAAAGCCGAGGGGTGACATGCCCATGCTGTTATCCAATATCTAAAGGTGCCTGTGGGTTTCATGAGGCTGTTGAAAAATGGTTGCTTATATATCAAAAAGAGTACAGGCACAGGCTACTTTAAAACAATATTTTAATTAGGTCAAAGGAAGAAAATCTCAGGCTTTTTCTGAGTGATGGCCGATCACACTGGGGGGCTGAAGTGAGGATCTCATATACCTAGGGTCACATCCAGGCACTGCTTTTGCTTGTTCTTTGGCCTCAGGCATCATCTTAGTTTTCTAGGGTTGAGGTAATCAATGACCAAAAACTGGGCAGCTTAAAGCAAAATAAGTTGGAGTCCAGGAAACGAAGGCATTGGCAGGGTTGGTTCCTTCTGGAAGCTCTGAGGGAGAATCCCTTCCTCACCCCTTTTAGCTTTAGGTGGCTGCAGGACATCCTTGGAGTTCCTTGGCCTGTAGTTGCCTCGGTGCAATCTCTGCCTCCGTCTTCATGTGGCCTTCTTCTCTGCATCTCTGTGTCTTTCCTCTGGTTCTGTGTTTCTAAAGTCACCCTCTTTCTTTTCTAAGGGTACCAGCCATTGGATTTAGGGTCCACCCTAAATCCAGGATGTCCCATCACTTGATTCCATCTGCAAAGTTAAGGCTGCATTCTCAGGGACTGGGATATATTTTTATGGGGGACATATTTACATCCCCAAATGCATGTTTCTTAGCCTCTGCGCATCTCAGTTTCTTCTCCAGGAATTGGCAATAGCGATACTGGCTTGTTGGGGAGGCTGTAAGGAATGGGTGAGATGGTGTTCAGTAAGGGTTAGCACAGTGTCCAACACAGACTATATGGGATGACAGAAGAGAGGCATCAGCCCCATGGGCTCTGACACTCTGCCTAAGAGAGGCAAATTGCCCAGTGCCTGGTGCTGAGTCTGTCCAGGTTGGATTGGACTGTAGAACGAGGAAGACTTCCATCATCGAAGCCTTTCTGATTTCCTTCACATCTTCATCCTCTGGATCTTAGGTCAAGTCGTGCTTCCTCTGGAAGCCTTCTCTAGCACACACATCTAGGTCAGCGCCCTCTCCCCCACACCTCAACTCCTAGGACCCTGGGGACCTGGCTCCAGCAGCACTGACTTCAGCAGCCCCCTGTGCTGGTTTATGGAGTCGATGGATGAATGCCTGTCTCTTCCCTCCAGACTGTAGTTCCCTGGAGGACAGGGGCTCTGTCTGATTTTGTATCATCATATTTCCAGCCGTTAGTGGTATGCCTGGCACATCATAGTGTTACCAGACCAAGGCTGTGGATTCTTTTGCCTGACGTGCGCAATTACGAATTCCTGAGACACTGGGGTTTCAAAGAGAGCATTTATTACTAAGTGTGTAGTAGGAGAGCAGATGGCCTAGTGGCCCAAAATCTGTCTCCCTGAACTGGAGTAATTCTGATAGTTTTATTAGAGCAAAGGATAGGCAGGGTTTAGGATAATGAGCACAGTGACCCCAGATGATGTAATTAGAGGTGATCTAATTATTGAACATGCGCACATTGATGACATGCACACGGAACCTGTGTGAGAAAATGGCGGAATCAGGTATAGGCGACTTGCAGGTTAAGGTCTAAGCTACTGCGTATGTCAGGAGGACCCAGTTTGGTTAGATCCAGTCTCGGTTATCAGGATAACATTGGACCTGGGATGACCCTTCATTAATGAATATTAGGGGCTGTCTAATGATTACAAGACTCTAAAGTTGAAAAACTGGATAACTGGATACAAATGAAGGTTAGTCACAAGGTTTTTGCAATCACAGGGGCAGAAGATAAGGGCTATACAATTACCATCAGAGATCAAGGCAGCTGGATTACAATTTAGAGATTTCAGGAATTTCCTTCTGTCTACTCCAATATATGAGAAAGCAAAAAGAAATATCTATATAGTGATTCAGTAATCAGAATCATCCCTTAAATCCTGATTCCTTGGTTACATAAGTGCTCAATAAATATTTGTAAGAAATGCATGAATAAAAGAAGGCAGTGCCCTTCTGGCTGTATTTATACCAGTGTTAAGTCTTTTCCTAACACGACTGGCTCCGCCCTCTGACCCTCTGAGGAGACTAGCCACCTAGCCCTTCGTGTCCTTTGGCTCCTGTGCACGACTCTCCCATTTGGTAGGTTCTAGAAAAGAACAGTCCTCTAGTGTGTGGTGACCTGGGAGATCTACTTTAAAAAACAGCTTCATGTGCCCCTCAGAGTGCTTACATCTTGAGAACTCCAAATTTCTGGTTGTGGCAGCAGGAGGCCAAGCACAGTGGGGCAGGGTTTTAGGGCCAAAGGACTGAGGGGCTGTCATGGCATGTGAATTTTGCTTTAGATGGGCAGATGCACAACGACTGCTTTCTAAGGCTTTGGGCTAATCAGAATTTCAAAGGATACTTTAAAAAATAATAGGAGTCTACCAGAAAGAGCAATGAGTGAGACCGTGGAGCAATTTGTTCCTCTCCTTACTATCCCAGGCTTGTAGCTGAATACAATTTGTAGAGCTGGAGAGCTGGAACCTTTGGATTTTATGTTCACTCCTGCACCAAAGGGGAAGACTTAATGTGACGGCAGGACGGCAGCGATGGCAAGACCACAAAGAAGCGCCCTGCCCAGCTCCTTGCCTAGTTATTCTAAGGAAAATGGAGGAGTTTTAGGCCATTCCTAGCCCTGCTCACTAGGAAATTCGACACCATCATTTATACAAGTCCCATGAGGTAAAAGGCAGGTTTCCTCCTCTCTTCTCGAAACAGCCTTAGCAGTTCTTCCTGGTTAGACAGATCCTCAGACATGCACAGATGTCATGTGCAAAGGGTTCAACCTCCACTTTGAAGTTTAAAGGACTAGTATGAACACTTGTCATTGCTTTTTATCACTGTTGCTTTGGACCATAGTAGTTTTGGGGAAAATTGTGGGGGAGAAACAATAAAGCAACCAAAACAAGTGCTTTCTCAAAATTGTGGCAGGGGTCTGGAGGAAGCAGGGAAGGTATACAAGTGCATGTAGTACTTAAAAGGATTTGCACCTGCTTTTCTCAGGCCAGCTGGCAGAATACTCAGAGGAAAGTACTGTTCTTTCTGGAAATACTCAGGACTGAATGCATCTGCAGAGGAGTTGACAGGAGCGTGCTGTGGTGGATTCTGTTAAGACCACGCCAGCCACCATCTTAGGAATTAGGACCGAGTTAGAACAGATACAGTGTTTTGAAGAAGCTGTTTTGAGGTTTTAACACCCTGTGAGTTTTGCACATAACTATGCAATGGCAGAAGTAGCACATACCTGCTTTTCCTGTATACTTGTCATTTCCATACTAGGCAGCTTTACAACCAGGTGCTACCTGGACACTTAGTGAAGCAAGAGTGTTCATCAGCCCGTGTGGCCAGCAGAAACTTCAAGCCACTGTTGGGAGGTGGTCTGGGCAACCCCCTAAGTGGGGACCTTTCCCATTCAGAGGATTAATTCATGGCCTGCGGCCTCCAGGCAAACTGCCTCTCACCCCTGGGCCATCCTGGAGCCTGCATTCTTGGTACTGGTTCTTGGAATCTAACCTCCTGGAGAAGGTTAATGAAATTTAAAGGAAAATATGTGAGAAGAATGATGTACTTGGGTCTATTTGACAATCATCTTGAAAAGCTGTGCCTGGGCAATATTCATGAGAAACCACATTTGGTTTCTCACAGAGCACGCAGGCTCAAAGCGTGCAAATAGCCAACTCTGCTATTTAAAACCATCCAAGGTTCTTGCTGTGCCTTTTGTTGAGTGCAATCACATTATCTAATGAATAATCAATGCTTAGCTGACACCTGAGGATCCAAATAAATCCTGAACTAAATTTACTGATTTGTTCTCTGTTGCTAATCTTTACTGTTGAGCTATTCTCACACTGCTGAGCCCTTTTTCTGGATCCTTCACCACCCTTCCATCCCCAACCCAATTTTCGTAGACATTGGAAGACCTATGGGTCCTGGGAGTTACAGTTTAGGAGTGATGGAAATATACAGACTATTGGATCCACCAGTGACTTTGATCTGCTATTACACTTAGCTCCTTTATTTTTTCTCATTCATTTATTCAACAAATATTTATTTGCTGGTGACTATACAGGTTCAGGGGCTTGGGAGTGAACTGCCTTGAAGAGTTCATGATGGTTGTAGGTCTCAGGCCGTGGTGTAACTCACCTAAACTTTGGGCTTTTCATAGCTGGGTGGCAGAGAGCAGAATAGACCACATCTCTGATTTTTCCTACGGCTCTAGCCCTGTGGATTTCATAGATGCGGGTCAGGTCTGGCTGTCTTGGGGATGAAGGGTACACCCATGTATTTAATGATGCAGCACCGTCTGGTCATGGCGAAGTCTAGTCTGTTGACTCTGCACTGAAGAAGAGAAAGTCTTTCATCTTTTCAGCATGTCGAAGTCCAGCATGGTATGTCAGGGCAGCCGGAGGGAAAGGACCATATTTTATTCATCCTTGCTCTCTCAGCTTCTGGCACAAAGCCTACCGTGTCGTCGGAGCTTTCAAAATGAATAGCTGGTGAATGGTTTTATCTGCTCAAAGCATATCTCTTATTCCAAGATCTGTGGGGTCATCTTCCCAGGGGAAGGGAAGCTTTATTGTTTCAGTGCATGGTTCAGCTTCTGAAATGGAGACAGGAAAGAATGACCCGTCAGCTCCCCAAGAGCACAGGAAACTGGACATGACTAGAAATGATGCTGCCTGGCAGAGCTTATGTCCTCTCTTCTGCAGGAGGTCGTTGATGAGGCCCTGGTGCTCCCTGGAGGGGGCATGTTGGCAGGAAGAGGCCAAATATTTGTACAGCCACAGGTGCTAAACCAGGAGACGGGCTAGAAGTTTGGGGGCCCAATGGGTCACTGGTGTGGAGTCCCTTCTGCATATCTCACACTAGAACCAGGATCTCATTAGTTCAACAGATAACATGGGAGGTACTGTTCTGATATTGGGGATATAACAGCAAAGCAGACAAAAATCCCTACCTTTATGGAGCATTCGTGTGTGTCTGTAATCAAGAAACAACATAAACACAGACACATAGATGATATTAGAAGGTGATGAGTGACAAGGAGATAAATAAATAAATATAGCAGGGAAGGATGACAGGGAATGCTGGGCCAAGGGCTAATTTCAAATAACCAGGGAGCCCTGATTGTCAAAGTGACTTTTGAATTGAAGATCTGAAGCTGGTGAGGGTGTGAGCCATGCAAGGTTCTGGGGGAAGAGCATTACAGGTGGAGGGGACAGGAAATGTAAAAGCTTTGGAGCAGGGCTGCCCCTGAGGTGTTCAGTGTAGCTTGAGTAGAGGAAGTGGGCAGGGCGTGGTAGGAGATGAGATGAGGGCTTTTCAGAAGGGGAGGAGGGAACACCATCATCAGTGTGTTTCTCCTTACTCGGCACTTACCAATTTCCTTCAAAGTGTTCCCAGGGCCCATACAGACCAGTCAGCGGGAAACTGAACCAAAAGTGACAAAAAAAGGGGGGTGGGGTGAAGATGGGAGGCCATTGGCTGGAGATTGGAATAGAGTGCTGAGTTTCTCTGCTTGAAGTCTGATGCTATATCCCTCAGGATCTGGGAAGGAAGCCTGGTCCCTGTAATGGGTTGAATTGTGTCCTCTGAAAAGATACAATGAAGTCCCCACCCCAGTACCACAGAATGTATTCTTATTTGGGTTTAGGGTCATTGCAGTTGTAATTAGTTAAGATGAGGTTATACTAAATAGCCAAAAAGCACATGAAAAGACGCTTAACATCATTAGCCATTAGGGAGATGCAAATCAAAACCATAGTGAGATGCCATTTCACACCCTCTAGAATGGCTACTATTAAAAAAAGGAAAATAGCAAGTGTTGAAGAGATGCAGAGAAATAGGAGCATTCATTCATTGCTGGTGGGAATGTAGGATGGTGCAGCAGCTGTGAAAGATGGTTTGGCAGTTCCTCAGGAAGCTAAGTATAGAACTACCACACGACCTGGTATTCCTGCTACAGTACCCAGAAGAACTGAAAGGGACTGGAACAGATATTTGCACACTGATGTGCATAGCGGCAATATTCACAACTGCCCAAAGATAGAAGCAATCCAAGTGTCCAACGACTGATGAATGGATAAACAAAATGTGGTATGTCCACACAATGGGATATTATTCAACCATAAGAAGGAATAAAGTCCTGATGCATGCAATAACAGGGATTAACCTTGAGGTCATTAGGTTGAGTGAAATAAGTCAGACACAAAAGGACAAATATTGTATGATCTCACTAATATGAAGTAATTAGAATAAGCGAATTCATAGGGTCGGGAACCAAAACACAGGTTACCAGGGACTGGGTTGGGGTAGGCAATGGGGAATTAATTCTTACAGTGCACAGAGTTTCTATTTGGGATGACGGAAAAGTTTTGGTAATGGATGGTGGTGATGGTGACACAGCATTTGGGAATGTAATCAACAGCACTGAACTGTATATGTGGATATGTCATAAAGGGGAAATTTTAGACTGTATATATGATACTAAAATAAAAAATTAAAATGTGGGACTGTACAACATAGTGAACCCTAATGTAAACCATGGACTATAATTAATAATTATACTAATATTATTTCATTAAAAGCAACAAGTGTGCCATATTGATGCAAAGTTATTGTAATGAAGGGGTATATGGGAACTCTATATTTTCTATGTGATTTTTTTGTAAACTTAAAACTTCTCTAATAAATAAAAAAAAGCAAAAACAAACAAACAAAAAGATGAGGTCAAATTGGAGTAGAGCGAACTCTTAATCCTATATGCCTGGTGTCCTTATCAGAAGGTACAGAAAGGGAGAAGAGGCATAGAGACACAGGGATCAGGTCATGTGATGACAGAAGCAGAGGTTAAGGCCCTGCAGCATCTTGCCAAGAAATGTTAAAGTTGCCAGCAAACCACTAGCAACTGGGGAAAGGCAAGGAAAGGTTTGTCCCCTACAGGTTTCAGAGAGAGCATGACCCTGATGACCCCTTGATTTTGGACTACTAGCCTCCAGAACTGTGAGATGATAGATTTCTGTTTTAAGCATCCAGTTTATGGTACTTGGTTAACTTAGGCCCCTTAGCTTAGGGACCTTGAGTTGCTTAATGAAGGGACTGTTTGCCAAGATGTGGGCAGAGTACAGGGAAAACAAGAAGTGTAGGACCTCGGGGTCAGCAACATTGGATCTGTTGCCGTTCCTAAGCTGGAGGAGCAATGGAGAGAGCATGAGGGCAGCTGTGTGGACAGGTCCACCTAGGAGGATCTGTGACCATTTGTTTGAGGGTATGGTCAGCCCATGGTGACCCACAAGGAGAGAGCTGATGTGATAAATGTCCCAAACTCATTCTCTTCCCTCCTTTCCTTGTACTTTCCATGGGCTGGGCTGACTTTACCCAGAACTGGAGGGCAGGGAGTGCACCGATTGAGTCCATATTTGGGTGTTGGTGCTCGGTGGAAAAGGGTGGAGAGTTGTTCTGAAAGGACAAATGGAAGACATCGGACCCAGTTGCCATGGGCTAGAGAAGGGGCGGAGGGGTGGTTGTTGGGCTGTAGAAAAATGAGATCACCCTCTTTGCCCAAACAGGCACCTGGTTCGAGTGGCTGTGTGGAAGCCAAGCAGCCTGCGTTCATCTCACTACCACCCAGAAAGGACCACCTACAAAGAACACCCACCACTGGTTGCCAGCCTGTTGCCCTATGGGTGCTCAGTTTGGTGTGGTGCCCACCTGTGCAGTGAGACTCTGTCCAATGCCCCACCTGTCCTGTCCTTTATGAACAACATGAGGATGCTGGGAGGTGCCCTTGGATGGTGGCGGGGAGGGCTTAGGCCTCTTGGGTGATGATGCTGACACCGAGGGAGAGCCTTGCCCCTGACCAACTCCACTGGGTCCATTTAGCCAGGACTGCAGTGGACACCACTGTCTCAGTTAACCTAATATAACTGGGAACATTCCCAGGCAGGCCAGCAGAACCTCAATGCTGCAGTTGCTGGAGGAGTTAGAGTTCCCTACAAGCTGTCAATGGCATTAGCAATTGGGCAATGTCTCAATCAATGGCATTTGAAATTGGGCAAGGTCTCAGTCAATGGCATTAGCAATTGGGCAATGTCTCAATCAATGGCATTAGAAAGTGGGCACTGTCTCAGTAGCCAGATAATTGTTTTTTATTGCAGAGCTGACTTTGAAATTGAAGACATGGATGACTGGGAATCTTTCAAATTTTATTACTCTTCTAAGGAAGCCCCGAATCCTTGACATGGCTTACCAGGCCCTGTGGAAACTGGCTCCTGCCTCTTTCATTGCGTTTCGTCTTATGTGCCCTCCCCTTGCTCCTAGCCCCTTAGCCATTCTGGAGCCTTAATGCAGGCTACCCCTCCCCTGTCCCCACCTTTCCTGTCTTCTTGGCCTTGCCCTTCCGGTTCCTTCTGTCTCCTCTGATGACCCTCTGTGCCTGAATTTCTAGTTACCTTTCCGAGCTCAGCTCAAAGTCACTTCCTCGTGGAAGGCCCCCCCCCTGCCCCCTGCCAGCCCTCCAGACTTGGGTGGGTCATCACTCAGAGGCCCTCATAGCATCTTCCCCACCCAACGCTTTTCACAATTGTAATGAAATTGTGACAACTAACTGTGATGAGTCATTGAATTAGTTGAATAATGAACTGCTGACTATCTGGCTCCCCAACCAATGGTAAACTCTGTGATCTGCTGCTGTCCACTGCCTGGATATAGAAGACACTCAATAAGTATTTGAGGAAATTATTGACTGAAAGAAAACAAAAATGGGTTAGGAGTGGGTGCACACACACCGCACAGAAAAGAAATAAAAGGAGGGAGGCATAGATTGGAAAGAGCAGACCTACCTACCCTTTCTCATATGCATCTCTCTTGATGCTGGGCATGAGGACATGTCAGGGACAGTGAGGGGAAGCATTTGCAGATGGGAGCAGGCACACGGGAGTTGACCAATCAATTCTCCAGACACCTGGGGAGATGAAGAAAAGCCACTGTCAGATGTACCACCTCGACAACTCCACGGATCTCATTCTGTGAATATGTGAGAACAGTAAACCCAGCTCTCTGCTGACAGCTTCGCAAAGACCTAAAGCGATGACAGGTTCAGGCCATCAAAAGTTATTTTAACTGGTATCCTGACTTCTGGGGTATTCGAGGGTCAGCAAAATGAAGTGGGCTATTTGTAAAATGTCCCTGGCTCTTTACTCTACCAGAACAACAAGCACATCAAGGCATCTATATGCCGTCGTTAGAATTCTCCAGCCCTGAGTGATTAAGTCGGGTGGAACAGAGAATGGAATGGCATGGCTAAAATATAGACCTTTATTTCATGATGCAGATTGGAATGTGTGGGATGGGATGGTCTCTATGGAAGGGGTCACACATTAGGGCCTGACAGTGTCTCAGAAATCATACTTGGCCCCAAAAGAGGATGAAGTTAAAGTTTATAGGGAGCTCAGAAAAATGATGTAGAGGATGTGTGAGAATGACAGGATGGGGGATGATGGAAGGTGTGAGAACTGGAGGGAGAAAGGGAGTGGGGATATGTGGGTGAGGCTGATGGGGTAGGGGGAGGTGGGTGCCCCAAAAGGGCAAATTTGGCTGATAAGAACATGGCTACTGCAAATTCTTCTATTTTTGCTTCAAGTTTTGAATCAATGTTTATTGATCATGACATCTTTATTCCTTTCAGGTCATGTTGACCAAGCTAAAGGGCTTAGCTTCCAAGAATCACTGAAGATCCCCTCTATCCCTTCTCTCTATTTTGGCTCTTGAGACTATTCCATGCTTTGCTTATTTTCCATTAAGGATCTGTTTTCTCCCAAATCTGCAATTTACAATAGTTGGTATAATAATATATGATAGATTAAAAAGAACACATCAGACACTATAGTTTTAAGATATTGTAATAAAACATAATTCAAGATATAAATAATATGCAATAGGAATACATGATATATGCCACAAATAATAAAGAATAAAGGGTGTTCTTATTGAGTTTAGAACTTAAGGTGAAAAGGAGGATCTGGTAAATCTAAGATTATGATAAACTGGAAACTGGAGTAGGCAGTTGTCTGTACGGTGTAACTTGGGGAGGCAGTGGTAAAGATTTTTACCCCCAAATTCAAACTGAACAAGCTATCATTTTATTAGGAGACAGTCATTCTTTTGGGTCACAGGTCTTTTTAAGAATCTACTTTTTTCCCTCATGGGCAGGCATCAGGACTTGAACCCGGGTCTCCAGCATGGCAGGTGAGAACTCTCCCTGCTGAGCCACCGTGGCCCGCCCAAGAATCTACTTTTGAACATGTTTGGCATTTTCACATGTAGCCAGCGGTAGCTTGGTAATGTCTAGAGTAGGCTTCTAAGCAAAGTGTCTTGAACTGGCTCACTCTATTATTTTGGAGTTGACATCAAGTGCATGGTGTATTTGATTATTTTCTGGAAGATGTGAATCATATAGCACTTGCCGAACTGAGGCTGTGACATCTAAGCTGTTCACATCTGAGACTCTGGCTTCAGTGCTGAGTGCTTATATCAGCTGATGAAGCCCTGTGCAGTCTGGATCCACATTACAAGAGATAGGTTTGCTCAGTCTCTGGTACTGGTCTCCCTGGGTGGCTCCTGGAACGATTTTTGGAGGCGCTTCTCTGTGCTCCCCGCTTTCTGTGCTGCCTTCCCAACCAGCTGTACATGCCTAGAGCCTCTTGGACTCTTCATTGCACTCACCGGCTTCCTTCCAAGTAACTGCGGACTCCATAATTGAGCCCAAGAGAGGGACTTGCTCCCACGAGCTAAGGAGTTTCAGGACATAGAGAGAGCCTTTTCTACAAGTTAAGAAAAAAATTCTGAATGAAAACACCATCATTTCCCTCTCCCCCATCCTCTTTCTTTCTTCATTCACTCATTGCATCCTTTTAGATGCCCCCTATGTGCCAAGTTGTGTGTCAGGGATTGATCGAAGGTTCAAGGATGATCAAAACACAAGCCCTTCCTGAAGGATCTACAAACCTGGAAGGGGGGAAAGACATGCCCACGGGATAACAGAGAGAATTATGAGTGTGAAACCAGGTGTTTGTACATGGACCAGTGGGGCCCAAGGAAATGGTGGACAATCATTACTATTTTCTCTGTCTTTGAATTTGGGTTTTAATATTGTCCTTGCTACCTATGTCTTGAATCTCTAAATTTCAGTTTTTCATCTTTAAGGCCAATGCCAAGTCACAGTTTTTATGAGTATCAAGTTTAAAAGTGTGTAAAAGGATTTTTAAAAACCACAGGGTTTGATGATGATGGTGGTGGTGGTGATAATGGTGATGGTGGTGATGATGAGGATGATGGCGGTGTGGACGATGGTGGTGGTGGTGGTGATAATGGTGGTGATAATGGTGATGATGAGGATGATAACGGTGTGATGATGGTGGTGGTGATAATGGTGATGGTGATGGTGATGATGAAGACGATGGCTGTGTGGATGATGGTGGTGGTGGTGGTGGTGGTGATGGTGGTGATAATGGTGATGATGAGGATGATGATGGTGTGATGATGGTGGTGGTGATAATGGTGGTGACGATGGTGATGATGAGGATGATGGCAGCATGGACGATGGTGGTGGTGGTGATAATGGTGATGATGGTGGTGATGAGGATGATGGCAGTGTGGACAATGGTGGGGGTGGTGGTGATGATGGTGATGATGAGGATGATGATGGTGTGATGATGGTGGTGGTGATGATGGTGATGATGGTGGTGATGAGGATGATGGCAGCGTGGACGATGGTGGTGGTGGTGGTGATGATGGTGGTGATGATGATGATGGTGATGAGGATAATGATAGTGACAATGATGATGGTGGTGACGACGATCATTTCCTTCTTTGCAGACACATTGGTGATCATTCTGGGCCCAGCTTTTCCCAGATAAGTCAAGTGACTGTTGTTCCCTATATACTTTCAGTCATATTAAAATAAGCTGGAGACTGCAGCCATTTCTAGGGAAGAGCCATGGATAAGAAGAAATTTCTTTTTTTCCATATATGTAATGCATCTTCCTTCTTTTGAATCTTTAGAGTATAGAACCAAACATCACTTTTGTCTATTTCCAGTCACCACTGTAACATTTGCTTTGCTGTACAGTTTATAAAGTACTTCTAAAGTTACAAATCATCTGTGCCTCATAATAACATTTTGATGTAATAGAATAGGGTATCACTTTGACCTTCGTTTATATATGTGGACTATATGGCTCAGAGAAATTAAATAATTTGTCCAAGATTTGTAGCTAGAAGTGGTAAAGTGGATACTTCTTTCTGGTCCTCTCTTTTCTAGTCTTTGAAATCATCTGTTTCTCCCCGTAAGCATCCACAGAATGCAGCACTCCTCTTTGATGCCTTTCAAGGAAGATTTCAAAATACTAAGAAACAGTTTAAGAAACTATTCACATTTTGTCGTATCACAGACCTCTGAAACAGCCCTAACTCCTAGTGTAGTCACAATAAATCAAACAAATAAACCTCCCCATTGTTTTGTGGATTATTTCTCCATGAGGCAGATGTTTACTTTTTACAGATGAAAGCTCATTGTTGTCAAGAACATTTAAGAGGCTTAACCTGTCTCCTTTGGCATATGGTGTTGGCTTTTCATGATAAAACTGGTTGTGTGCAGTCTCTCTCTGAAACTTCACCAGTTGCTATTGCAGAATGTCACTGTTTTCCTTTGCAGGGGATCATCTGGGCCTCTTCCACTGTGAAAGGGGGTAAAAAGCTGTTTCGTTTGGTAGAAAATACTCATATTTTAACGGGTATGATGTCATGAATTATTGAACCAACTTAACTTTAAGACCGAGCCGAAAGAACACACAGTGAAGAATGACCTTCAGACTCTTGAAAAATGGGAGTGTTGACTGTGTGCCTGCAAATTCAAAGATGGATTTCTACTTTAGTTTATATTTATGCAACTGTGAAACTTGGTCCCTTGTTCCCAGAGAAATCCTTTGTGCAGCCGTGTGGAGAAAGTTATTACATTTTAGTGCAGAGGAGCTGTAAAGTTTCTTTTGTACGTCTCATGAAAACTAGAGTGCTAGCAGTCTTTGTGTGGGAGGGAATGGGTCTTAGGAGTGGGTGTAGAGTCACTCAGAAGACAAAAGGGAACAGATAGGCACTACTCTTTTAAAAGAGGCTATGCTTGGTTCTTATAAGGAATTTGGGTATTGCCCCGTGTCGGTATCATTTCTGATTTAAGGTGAATCAAAGGGAAATGGGGTCCAGAAGGATGAGGTGCTCTGCCGACCCCATTGTGGCCTGACCCTATGATGTGCCTGAAAGGACTCTTCCTCAAGGAATGCAACTGCCCATGGAGATTGCCAGGGAGGACTGACACTGGAGAGGCTCCTGCAGAGCTCTGGGTTTAGCTAATTCAGGTTCCTTCACTGACCAACAGATTTCTGGGCAAAACTATGGACACCGATGGTGGGATGGGTGCCGTGAAGCTGTGTCTACACCCACCAAGAGGTGTGAGTTTAGTCTCTTCCTCCTTTCTCCTCCTCTTCTTCTTTCTTCTTTTTTAGCATGAATTCAGTTAAGCTGTGCTTTCCTTTGGATCTTGGTAGAAAGGAAAGAAGTATGAGCGAAGAGGGTGGGGGGATCAGCACTTGTGGAGAGTCTGTTCAATGCTTGGTCCTGTGCAAGTATGTGGTATTATCCCCATTTTGCAGGAGAATAAACCGAGGCTCATGCATAACATTGACAGAGCTGGGATCTACTCTCCCTTCATCTCCACCCTACTCTGTGCCCTGGCAGAGTGACCTGCATGGATTGCATCAATGGATACCCTTGTTCTTTGGGTTAAGTTGGGTTTGGCTATTGTGAGACCCAGGCAGGGCATTGGAGGGCAGGGGTGTGGGGTGGGAAGTGAGATTGGGGTGTCTATTTCCCCAATTCTCTGCTGGTTTCTCTACTGAAAGCCACAGCTCCTGGCAGCTGGCTCTCTCCACACAGTTTCCCTCTTTTTTTTTTTTTTAATTACTAGAATTTATTTTTTAGAGCAGCTTTCGGTTTACAGGAAATTTGAACAGAAGGTACAGAGAGTTCTTATACACTGCCCCTGCCTCTCATTATTATAAGCTAAAGTCCATAGCTTACGTAAGGGTTCACTCTTTGTGTTGTACAGTTCCATGGGTTTTGACAAATGCATCATGTCGTGTATCCACCATTACAGTAGCAAACAGAATGCTTTCACTGCCCTCACAATCCCCTGTGCTTCACCTATGCATCCCTTCCCCTCTCCCCTGAACTCCTGCCAACCACTGATCTTTTTGTTGAGGTTTTACCTTTTCCAGAATGTCATATAGCTCGAATCATCCAGCATGTAGCCTTTTCAGACTGGCTTTTTCACTTAGCAACATGGATGCACTTAAGGTTCCTTCAAGATTTTCCATAGCTTGATGACTCATTTCTTTGTAGCGCTGGATGATATCCTGCTGTACGGCTAGACCACAGTTTGTTTAGTCACTCTCCTCTGGGAGGGCATCTTCTCTGGGTTTTGTAAATGCCCCCTGCCACTTCCCCTCAGGCTACAGGTGGTAACAGTTCTCTGATGTTGCTCTCTGGGACTGGGACTGACATTGACACATATCACTTTAGTGATGGCATAATATTTTGGGTTTAATGACCGTTTTTTGCTTTTTTTTTAACCACGGGGATGATGATGACTTTTGTCCCCTCTTTTTAAAAAGGATCTCCTATATATAACTTACACAAGAGTTGCCTTTTTCATCTTTCGCCCTCCGTTTGCCTTGCTATTTGCTCCCTGAATTTCCTTTTTCCCCTCAAATTGAGTCTGCAAGACCAAAGGAAGCCAGTTTCCATTATTATTTTCCAAGATTGAGTTTCTTTGGTTTCCAGAGAAGAGGTTATTCTTGTATTAGCATTTCTTTGCACAACAGTCTGTTCAATTGTCTTGAGAAAACAATGCACGTTTTCCAATCTTCTAGGGAAAAATCATTATTTTTCCAAAAAGGAAGAGAAATAATGAAAGTGTGCTCAGTAAGTAACGATAAGGATATTAAAGGGGAAAAAGGCAGAAGATTCGGAATCAAGGTCAGTTTCTTCTTTTGTCAGATTGCAGCAAGCATCTACTGGCAATAAAATCTTTTTCCTGTATAATACACTTTATATTAAAACTGCAGCCATTTAAATGAGGGATTTTATGTCTGCACAGTCTTTATTGAGCATGAAGGATTAAAAAAATGTTTTTGGTTTTTTTGGTGGGGGAGTATTTGGGGGGATTTTGAGATTTGAAAAGTGACTCTCCACGGCTCCAGGGCTCTCAGAAGTGATAAGGCAGGGTGGGAGCATGGCCAGAGCGGTTTGCACTGCTCCTTGCTTATGTAGGTTAACCTCAGACTCCAGTTATTCTGGGCCAAGTGTCTCCTGAACAAACAGGAAATCTCTCCTGATGGCATGGCAGCTTTATGATGTGGATTCATGCCTGTTTTCAGAGGCATGAGAAGGCTTTATTTCACCTTGTGCCGGTGTTTTAGCCAAAGCGTGTCTACCAGTGCGGTAAGACTGGAAGTCCAGAAGTTTCCTGGTTCTGCCCATCCAGCTCTGCTTTCTTTCTTTCCCACTCTGCTCTGGGCTCTGGCACACTGACCTAGGCACACTGTCTTTGATAAAGGGCAGCCCCTCAGCTTCAGTCTTACGTCCTTCAGATGGCCTGTTTATGGCTTCAGGAAAAAGTAGGTTAGGCTGTGCTGTCATTTTGTAGGTGAGCTTGAAATTGATAAATTCTCCTGTTGAAAGTTTATTGGCCTACGCTTTCTTGGGACCTTTGCCTTTTCATATTGGGAAATTTGCAGCCTGCTTCTGATACTAAGATATTACGATCCCAAGAGGCCCTTCTTCTACCATAGCATCAAGCAGTGTGAATGTTTTCCAGACTGATTTTCAAAGCTGTTCATTTGGGGCAGATTGGGAGTGATCTCAGAAGGTTTAAAGGCATGTTGGCGTTAGATGTACCAGAAGGAAAAACTGAACTCACAGGCCTACATTTTTTTGTTGTTTTGTCATTGCTGATATTTGATATTCAGGGGTCGAAATTTTGGATCTGTACTCTATCCTTGGACATGAGTAAAGTATAGAGGAAACAAAAATACGGGGGTTATAGCTTAGGAGTAATCGAGACATACATTCACATAGGGAATCATTTGAAAGAGAAGAAGATTGTTTCATTGGGGATCTGACTTGTCGTAGGAGATGCCTCAAAATTGATAAATATCTCCTCTTGGAGTTAGAAAGATGTATTAGTCAGGGTTCTCTAGGGAAACAGAACCAACAGTAGATATCTGTAAACATGACATTTTATAAAAGTGTCTCACCAACTGTGGAGATGCATGTGTCCAAATTCTGTAGAGCAGGCTGGGGGCTGGTAACTCAGTTGAAGGTCTTCAATGAATTCCCCAGGAGAGGCTGGCTGGCTCAAGTAGGGATGAAAGTTCTCTCTTCTGACTGCTGAAGTCATCACCTCTCCCTTGAAAACCTTCAGCTGATTGGATGAAATAACTTTCATTGTGGAGGATGCCCCCTTTGATCATGGATGTAATCAGCCTTAGATGGACTCAACTGACTGATGATTTGAGTCCAAGAAAAGTCCTTGCAGTAATGGTTAGGTCAGTACTTGCTTGACCAGACAACTGGGCATTATCATCTGGTCAAGTTGACACATGAATGCAATCATCACAAAAGCGTTATCTGAAGATGGCAGGCTCTATATTCTATATCTGTGATTGCCAGAACTATGTTTCACTTTAGGGGTTGAACACCACCCTTTTTAAACCTGAACGTCCCCCAGTATGCTGACCTGATGGACTGCTCTTAACCGCGAAGCCCACTTTAACCAGGCTTTAAAAATAGCCCCAAAGCTGGCCTTGTGCAGAGAGCATTTGCTTAAAGAACTAGCCTCCCTTAGTTTCCCTAGATCTGCTAATATCATGTAGATCTAAGCCTTTTCTGTTTCTTTCCACCTCAGTGGCAACATATGGTCTATTGTTACAATCAGATATTCTTGTGGGAAGTCAGATGCACATGAACGGATGAAGTGGGATATGATTGTTGAGTATGAAGCTGTGGTTTTGGGACTTGGAACTAGAGTTTTCTGTGGTTTCATTTTTAAAGAACTCAAATCTTTCAAGCAGGTTCAGGTGATATGTTCTGATTTTTGTTTTTATAGTGCAGATGAGGTTTACTCTGGGCTCCTAGAAATTGGCTTGGAGGACTTTTCATAGGGGAGAAATGTGGACAAATACTTTTAGCTTACTTAGTGCTGAAGGCACTGTCTGGTAGAGAAAGACAATGACATGGTGTTTAAACCAGAACAGCCATGATCTTATTGCTCTTGACTTCTATGCTGCCGAAAAACTTAGGCAAGGTGAAAAAGAAGGCAAAGAGAAAGAGCAAGAAGCTTGAAGGTAACCTAGAAAACAAAAACTTCTTTTAGACCTAGCAGATAGTCCTTCTTTAAAGGGGAAAGTTTTTATTTAAATAATGACTTTTCATTTCATAGAAGCAGAATTATGCATACGATTTCACCGAATAAACACGTGAGCACAGGCACACTCACTCACACAAACACGTGTGCAAAAGTAGGAAGGAATGCTAAAGCAGGAGCAGAGTGGTATGCTTTGTAATTCTGGATTTGTTTTTCAGGTTTTGAATTAATTAGATACCATGTTGAATTCCAAATGTGATAATTAGGCAAATTAATGCTGCAGTGAAGTTATTAATGAGGTAAAATATGCTAATATGGTTTTGATAAAGAGCTCTTCTTCTGCCTTACCAAGAAATTGGCAAACATCTTTTATTTGGAGCCAGACAGCTTATCTCAAGTGATTTACTAAAAAGGTTCTTGGCCGTATGCTGTGAACAAATGTTTTAAATAGGGGTTAATGTCTACATTTTTGATATGTGTAAGCCTCCTTGAGACCAGGCAAGTCCTGTGATGCAGTGAGCCTGGCTTCTGAGAGGCAGCCAGGGGCACCTCAGTGCCCTCTAAACCAGGATAAATACGGCCAACCCCACAACTGTCGGGTGTCGTTCCTATTAAAATCATCACCGACATTCAACGTGAGGTAGACAGCGGCTGCCATCCTGCCAGCATCTTCCTTCTTTTCGGCAGACTTGGTGTCTCCTTTGGTTTTCGGATGTTTAAAACTCTTAGCCCAGAATCATTAGGGAACCCACTTAGTGGTTTGAAATTGACACAGCAGAATTGCTCCTTGTGATCTTCATTCTGCTTTTCCGAATTCATCGTGCCTCTTGAAACCAAGAAGACACCCCATCTATCCAGAGAGAGTTGGTCATTATAAGAAAAATTACATAACTATGACAAGGACTTTTCCAGTGAGCATGTGACTGTTTTAATGCTTTCAATCACACATTCCATGAGGCATGGCCTATATCACTTTTGATCCATTCAGATGTGATATTTGTTAACTGAGTTGCACTCTGTCCCCTAGGTGGGACCTTGACATAGGAGCAGCCTAATGATCTGTCGTTGGCTAGTTCATGCTGTTGAGGTGTTTCCTAGAGAAGAAAAACGAACAGTTATTAACTGTAAAGCAAAGGACAGAAAGATTAGTTAGGATCTGCACGCAACTGCAAGCCACAGAGTGGCTTCAGCAAACAAGGGGTTGATTTTTCTGCCATAGAAGATGGACCTGGGCAGACAATACACAGCTGACACGCTGTCTCCATCAGGTCAGGGGTCTTTCATCTTTCCACTCTATCGTCTTTGTTGGTGGCTTTGGTTTACCTGGGCAACCTCTGCATTTTAAACAGGAAGAAGGGGGGCGGGTTATTTCATCTGTCTGTCTCCTAAAGCTGTCCTGGAAGCTCCATGCAATGACTTTCGTGCGTATATCATTGTCAGAATTGCCACATGGCCACCCTATCTAGAAGGTCAGTAGATGAGGTTAGAGCAGCCATCCAATGGTCTTTATTATAGTTTTTTCCCCCCTTGGGCACTATTGTCCTGTGCCTGTGGTTGTGTCTTTAGCTGACTACCACTCCAGGGTGGTTATCTGAAAATTTGGCTGCCTGGATAAATCTGGTATGAAACAGATTTAGCTAAGAAAGCTGGTTTCCTCTCCCCAGGCTGAAGGCAGTGTAGTGTGACAAACAGATCTATGGGCTGTAGGGTGAGCTGAATGTCTTTGGGTTTATGACTTCACCCTCTCTCTGACTCTTAGTTTTCTTATTTAGTATTAGAGAATATTCCCGGAGTTATTCCAGGAAAGTAATTGGGAAGGCAAATGTAGCTAATATAGTTAGCTCATTAATACGTGGTAGTTGTCAAAGTGGCAAATGAAATCCTGGTTGGATTCACAATGGGCTAATAGACATGTGATAGGAAAGATTAATCTCCTTACCCTTTAAGAGAGTGGATTCTGGTAAAAGGAGGCACCTTTTGCTGAATTAATGGATATCTTGGAAGATGCAAGTTTGTGTCCATAGATCCATTTACAAAAGGTGGACAGAATGAGAGATGCAGAGAGAAACAGCAGGGCAGTGGAGATAAGGAGCAAAGAAGGCCTCTGACCCATGTACAAAATCTCCAGGAAAACATGTCTGGCTAATGCTTTGGAGTGGGAGTTGCTTTTGGTGAATGTGAATATGTGATAAGTCTTGCCTCAAGGTTGATGAGAGGTTACCATTGGCATATGGGTCCCTGAATGTTCATTTCCTTCAGGTCCCACCACTAAGTTAGGTTTAGGGAGACTCTGATACAGACCACACAAAATACACGGGAGAAGACTTTGCCTAAAGCATTCAACTTTAGGTTGTCAGAAAAGCAGAATTTGATCACTTACGTTGCTTGTGAGATTCTCCTTCCGTTCCCCTCAACAAGCATTATCCCTAAAATATGATAGATTTGTGGTTCCCTTATCTGGTCTTGGTTTCTTGCTGTGATCAAAGTATAAAAACAAGTGCGATTACAGTATTGGAAGATACAATACTTTCTTGGCACAACATGCTTCAAAACAAAAACCAATTACTATATTTGGTGTTCAAAAATACAAACCAACAATCTGTTTCAAAACTACAAGAAAAGCTGGCTGCTTTGAATTTATTGCACGATGGCACAGTTTTATATATTTTTTATGAGTAAATTGAGAGATTTTCAAGAGTAATTTTGAATATGCTTGGTTTTCACTTCATGGGCCCACCTTAGAGTTTAACTCTTGAATAAAATGTGACTTCACTGGATAGTAACATGCAACAAACACATTAATATGTAGCAGGTACAAATCTCTGAGCAACAACTCAGGTTTTCAAGAAATGTAACTGATTTATCTCTTTCATAGCTGCAGAATTTCTAATTTGAATCCCTGTTGCACCAAGAGGTAGGCACTTAATCTAAATCAATTCAGTCTCCTCTCCCTGTGCTGGAATAGGGTTTGTGTTTGGGTTGGTGAGTGCAGGGACTTTGTGTCCTGTCACAGGAGTGGGAGGAGAACATCTGGATGTGGGGTGTCATCTGTCCACACACTGGCTAAGACATCATTCTTATGTTGTGGCCAGATGTTGGTCCATCTAGAGCACCCCTGAAAACTCCGTCCCAACCTTAACCTCTCCTGGTCTGGCTCACTATCTCAGCTACTTTCAGGCCCTCCCTGGTCTGTGGGTATGGCCGTGCCTCCGCCGAAAATCCGGGACCACAGGAAACTCATAAAGCTGATCAAGATTTTCTCCTTTCACACCCAAGACTGCTCCCATTCTTTGCTGACAGTGGTGGCTCAGTGGTTTTGACAGATCTTTGGACTCTCTTAGCATAAGGCGGGCCCTGCTGCTCTGTTGGGTTGTCAAGCGTGGGTTGATTTGTAAGGGGATGAGGAAGAGAGCCAGAAGGTATACACTTCTGATTTTTCTCTTCCTTTTCCCCGGTTGGGGCAAACTTTATTTGGCACTCCGGAATGGGATAAACCAACTCTGACCGTTCATAGTTTATTACAGATCTTTTGTTTATGCCCCAAGTCCCAGGCTTTTGAAACTCAAAACTCTTTTCTCTCAGACTATTGCTGTCATTTTTTTTTTTTTCCCAATCAGGCCGTCCCTGAGGAAGCATTTTGTATCTGCCTGAGTGGTTTCCTCTATGGCTGGAGGAAATATGGCGAACATCATTAATGTTTCAAATTATTACCTGGGACTAACTGACCTAGTAGCCAGACCTGTAAGTGCTGTACCTCTCTCTGTGTCCCTGTCCACCTCCTACCTCTCTCTTGGTTTGTGAGCTCCAGGGAGCAAGGGCACGTGGCCATAGGGGAGGAGGGGCCTGACACACGTACTTCCTGAGGGCAGGAGGAAGGCATTTTCTTTCTTTCACCAATCTGTAGAGAGTTTTTCCCAGAATATTTACAACTTTCCATTGCCCCCTACAGGGGGACAAGCCTTACTTCTTATTTATGGGCTGCTCACAATTCATGTATTCAAAAACACCATGCATCTTTTTTCCTTTTCTTTCTTCCTCATGCAAAAACATTTTTTACTTTGTACATTTAGTCTCATTATGCACTCTAGGCACTCCTAGATTATACCATCACAGTCTTTATCATCTATCTTTCCTTCTGGTTTCATTTGTGCCCCCTGCCCTCCTTCTTTCAGTGTACTAACATTATTGTGCTACAATCAGGTAGTATTGTGCTATCCATTTTTGAATTCTTGTAATTAGTCCTGTTGCACAATCTGTATCCCTTCAGCTCCAATTACCTAATATCTACCTTATTTCCATCTCCTGATGACCTCTGTTCTTAACTGAAATTCTCCAGGTTCATTCACTAATGTTAGTTCCTGTCAGTGAGACCACACAGTATTTGTCCTTTTGCTTCTGACTAGTCTCACTCAGCATAATGCCCTCAAGGTCCACCCATGTTGTCACATGCATCATGACTTTATTCTGCCTTACAGCTGTGTAATGTTCCATCATATGTATACACCACAGCTTGTCAAAAACACTAAGCATCTTGGATGGACACAATCATTTCCGGAGTGGAAACTGGGTAAACTTAATATATGAGACATTGCCTCTCTCCTGCAGAGCCCAGGGAACCTGGAAGCACTTACAGGGCTGGGAGGTGACTGGAATGTTTCATGGAAAGAGGTGAAGGGGTTTCATGGACAACAGAGGAAGTTCACAAGGCACCGGGTATCAGTGGGTGGGAGGAATTTGGCAGGCATGGGATGCTCGTTAGTCCTTTGAATTTTCTGTGTCAAAGACAACCAAGGCCCTATTGGCATTTGTTTCTATCACACTTTCTTCTCCTCGATAGAACGGGACCATATGTTGGATGTGTTTGCCAGAAGGAGAGGGGGTAATTTAAGAGGGCTGGAGGACTCCAGAAAGAGAGAGTATGCAAGCTCCTCATCGTGCAGGATTATGTCAGACTTCTCAGCACAGAAGGCACTTCCCTCCCTAGCCCCACCGACCTGCCCAGTCTGATTTCCTGCCACTGACCAGCTCAGGACTCCAGCACATTGATTTACCTGGTTCCATAAATACCCTAAAGACTTTCACACCTCCAAACCTTCACATAACTCTGGCCTTCCCTTCCCTGTTAAATCTCTTTCTCTCTTTTTTTAATTTTAACATTTGTTCCCCCTATTATTTATTTATTTTTTCCATGTGTTTTACTCATCTGTCCATACTGTAGACAAAAGGATCATCAGACATAAGGTTTTCACAATCGCACAGTCACATTACAAAGCTATATCATGATATAATCATCTTCAAGAAACATGGTTACTGGAACACAGCTCTACAGTTTCAGGTACTTTCCTTCAGCCACTCCAATATACCTTAAACTGAAAAGGGGATATCTATATAATGCATAAGAGTAGCCTCCAGTATAACCTCTTGACTCTGTTTGAAATCTCTCGGCCATTGACACTTTATTTTGTCTCATTTCTCTCTTCCCCCTTTCAGTTGACAAGGTTTTCTCAATCCTTTGATGCTGAGTTCCAGCTCATTCTAGATCCAACATGTGGACCTCCACATTGCCAGGAAGGTCCAGCTCCTGGGAGTCATGTCCCATGAAAACAGGGAGAGGGCAGTGAGTTTGCTTGCTGAGTTGGCTGAGAGAGAGAGGCCATATCTGAGCAACAAAAGAGGTTCTCTGGGGGTGACTCTTAGGCTTAATTTAAGTAGGCTTGACCTATCTTTTGTGGTGATAAGTTTCATATGAACAACCCCCAAGATTGAGGGTCAAATCTATTCTGATTCACCTCATTTGTTCTGATGGCACATCCTTTGTTCATTCATTCAAGAAATATTCACTTGCTGAAGGTAAAATCCAAGTTCCAGGTTCTGGGGATTCAACAATAAATAATACAGTTGCTTCCTTTAAGGAACTT
>PVIY010033849.1:16186-27882 GCA_004026745.1 Myrmecophaga tridactyla | reverse complement strand
AAAAAAAATATTTAAGCCCTCTGTTCTAGTTTGCTAGCTGCCAGAATGCAACACACCAGAGATGGATTGGCTTTTTTTTTTTTTAATTTGCATATGGGCAGGAGGCACCAGGGATCGAACTCCAGACCTCCAACACAGCAGGTCGGAGCTCTGCCTGCTGAGCCACAGCAGCCACCCTGGATGGGCTTTTAATAAAAGGGGATTTATTTTGTTGGCTCTTCAGAGGAAAGGCAGCTAACTTTCCACTGAGGTTCTTTCTTACGTGGAAGGCACAGGATGGTCTCTGCTGGTTTTCTCTCCAGGCCCCTGGGTTCCAACAGCTTTCCCCCGGGTGACTTCTTTCTGCATCTCCAAAGGCCTGGGCTGAGCTGCAAGTACTGAAATGAGGAATACCGAGTTGCTTAGCTGTGCTACATTGCATTCTCTCATTTAAGCACCAGCCAATTAAGTCAAACGTCACTCATTGCAGCAGACACGCCTCCTAGCCGACTGCAGATGTAATTAGCAACAAATGAGGTTCACGTACCATTGGCTTATGTCCGCAGCAACAAGACTAGGTATGCTCACCTGGCCAAGTTGACAACTGAATCTAACACACCCTCTTGCCTCCTATATTCTGGAGCAGCTAGAGGAAAAAACATGAGAGAATTGTATGGTAGCCCATGACAAACTCTGGGATCTGTCCTGTAACCACTTGTTGAAGAGTGCTTTGAAAACTATTTCTTTTTTATTTCTTTGCTTTGTATATTTGTTATACTATATGATAAAAAAAAGTCTTAAAAAATAGATTACTGAGTCTTACCCCAGACTTACTAAATCAGGAGGGTAATTCACATTGTCTAAGAAGTTCAGGAAAAACCAGAGACTCTGATACCAAAAATCATGATAGTTGTGTCTTGAGCATTGATTATCCCTAAAGTTAGTTCTAGCCTTTTTCTTGTGTATGTTAAATTAAAAGGTCTTCTTTATAATCATTTATCTCATTGTGCCATTTTTGTCTCCTAACTGAAGAAATCATCTAACTTCTTTATTCATTTTCAGTTACATATAATTAAAATATAAAGAAAATAAAAGTGATTTCTCTAAAGGAAGAAGTAATATCAAAGAAGAAAGAACAAGCAAAATTAAAGCATCCTGTATTGAATATTAGTGTTTGGAAAACTATGATTCTTGGTCCTGAGTCTTCTCCACTATAAGAAAAAGACAAGGAAATAAATAATAAAACTACTTCCTTAGGAAGAAAAGAAAAGAAGCGGCAACTCTCCAAAGATACTTTGTTTAAAGTTCAAAATGTAGCACACTTATAGTTTGCTTTCCTTAGAAAGAAAAATAAGAGTACAGTAATTTTTTAAATTTTTAAACATTTGTCTCACATCAAGAGCTCTGTGTACAAATCTTTTTCTTCCTGTTACCTTTATTACAAAATTACCACTACATTAACTAATAAACCAAGGGCTTTCATTTGCTATCTTTAAGAAAAAAAAGCCCATTTTAACACAATTGACCACACATTCATAAGGTAGACTGTATCTCACTGAGTCCACTCTATTCACAAATAGTGCTAATGATGACCAAAGAAGGGAAAAGCATTCATTAATAACCCAAAGTAAAATAAGGTATTACTTTCAAAATAAATAATGAAATAACTGAAAGACAATTGGGCCTATTGCTACCATTGAATTATAACTGTATAATCATGAATTTATAACTCAGTATAGCTATAAATGTATAACACAGTACAGCTATAAATTTTTAACAAAGTATAGCTATAAATTCATAGCATTTCATTTATCTAGCATCGCAGGTATCTCAACCCTTCTTAACCTTTTTTAAAATAATAAAACCCTTTGAAAATATGATGAACGCTATGGCCCCTCTCTGCAGAAAAGCACACAAATTCACCAAATTCTCAGTTCAGTTTTAAGAGACTTCATAGAGCCCTACCCACGGAACTCAAATTAAGAACTTGAGATAATTAAAGCTACCTGCATACATACTTTTCTTGTATTATTTTAACCATCTTTATAAGGAACATCTTAAAATATACTTCGTTCTTTCCTATCTTGAATAGAACATAAAGATCACAATTTTACCTTCTCTGATGACTCGGATCATTTTGAGCATCAATCATTGCACCTGCTTTGACAATGTGACATCCTCTGCATCAAATGAGGTGAGAAGAGTTATTTGCCCCCAAATTAAAGAGCAATAGGTGACTACCCACACCCCTACACCCCCACCAAAGATCTTAAATGTTTATAAAGCTTTTATGTCACTTTATTTCTGGTTGTCAGCTGTCATTATGCCTCCTTCTTTTTTTTTTTTCTTTTTTATTCCTAATCTGCTAGAAACAGGCCTTCTATTTGTGGAATAAATAACCAGATTCATTAAAACTATGTCTAAAGGAGCATCTGAGAGCATGAGATTCAGTACATGAATATTAGGATATCTCTTCTGGCTCTTCATCAGCCATTTTTGCTCACTTCCCTGTATGTAGGCTGTGTTCTTGATAGTTAACCAGATTTGACTTTAACTACTTAAGTATCAGAACTTGGATATTCACTTTATCCTTTTATAAATTCCACAGGGTGCTTAAAAAGAAATTAAATATCTGCTATCAGCTTTACCATTTGGTTAGATCATTTTACAGAACAACAGGTAGAAAATTATCAAGTTTGGGAACAAATATAAATAATCTTACTGTAATTCTGTGAAATAAGAGATCATATCTACATTTAATGAAATCTAATCAGAAAATTAGCAAATGCAACATATATTAGTTATAGTCCCATAAAGGCAAATAGGCAAAAAGTTTCTAAAAGAGCAAATAATTAAGAAAGACAGTAGTTCACATCCTAGAGTAAAAAAATTGACAAACACCCCCAGAGAACCTCTTTTGCTACTGAGATGTGGCCTCTCTCTCTCTCAGCCAACATGACAAACAAACTCACCACCCTCCCCCTCTCTACATGGGACATGACTCCCAGGGGTATAAACCTTCCTGGCAACATGGGACGGAAATCCTAGAATGAGCTGGGACTCAGCATCAAGGGGTTGAGAAACCTCCTCTACCAAAATGGGGAAGAGAGAAATGAGACAAAGTAAAGTATCAATGGCTGAGAGATTTCATATATGTATAGCCTGGTATTTCCCTGGAAATTTGGGTACCTGTGGAACACCAAAAACTTAAAGTCAGAACTCTGAAGTTCTAAAGGTCATCATTGTCACATACAACAACTGTTAAAGAAATTGAAAAAGAAATCCGGCTTCAATAAGAGAAAAGAATAAAGGTCAGGCCTAAAGTAAATCAGAATACAGTGGTAAAGACATTGTCTGTATTTCAGAACTTCACCTACTCTATGTGACCAAAGGAAGAGAGGTTTATTTTCTCCAGAACCTAAATTTTCTGTAGCACATAACCTAACTCAACCTGTCTTGATAGATCATTTAAACAATTCAAACACAGGGAGTCCAGAATAAGAATGAGGGTCTTCAACTCTGTATAGCTTAATATAATTCCCCAATACATCCCAGAGTATGTTGTTTGAATAATTGAGGAGTATTGGCAATGTGTCTTGAGGGACTGGAGAAAAAAATATGGAACTATTACCACCAGGGAAACTTTACCACCAGGGAAACCCCTGATACTGTGTCAAACATTAAGTACACCCAAATCCACAGGCCAAGCCCTTGATCTTGAGACTTGCTCTTGTAGCTTATGTATGTAGTGGAGAAGCTTAGGCTACCTATAGTTATGCCTAAGAGTCACCTCTGGAGGACCTCTTCTGTTGCTCAGATGTGGCCTCTCTCTCTCTCTCTCTCTCTCTCTCTCTCTCTCTCTCTCTCTCTCTCTCTCTCTCTCTCTCTCTCTCTCTCTCTCTCTCAGCCCAACTCTGCAAGGGAAATCACTGCCCTCTCCACTACATGGAACATGACATCCAGGGGTGAAAGTCTCCCTGGCAGCATGGGAGATGACTTCCAGAGATGAGCCTGGCCTTGGCATCATGGGATCCACATGTCATCCTGACAAAAAGGGGAGAGGGTATCAGTGGCAGAGAGAGTTCAAATAGAGTCAAGAGGCTACTCTGAAGTCTTATGCAAGCTTCAGTTAGACATTTCTACCTACCGTAACTTTTCAAACTCCAACCAAAATCATTCCTGCCAATCCTAAAGAATACCTAGGGCTTTATATAAGATTCTACAAAGATTCTATGCACTAGGATAACTTTCCAGAAACATATAATCTCCAGATGGGTCCCTGGACCCATCTGAAATGCAGAGGGGCCAACCTTTCCAGAACATCAACTAGTTCCATCCACTTATCCCATATTATTAAAAGTCCTTTCCAACATGAAAAAGTTAGAATGGGCATAGCCCAAATACCCCTAAAGAGAGGGAGAAAAATCAAAGGTAATGGTGGAGTCATACAGAGAAGGTAGGGTTTACAAATGAGTATGATTGCTGAATAATTATATTGCTATTTCTTTTAGTCTCCTGTATCTTAGAGCAGCTAGAAGTAAAAATCTAAAATTGTGGAATTGTAACCCATACCAAACTCTGAAATCTGTTCTATGATTAATTATTGTGATATGCTTTGAAAATTATTATTTTTTGTATATGTTAGTTTTCGCAAAAAAGAAAAAAGAGGAGGAGTATAACAGAGAGATAGGATTTAACAAATGAGTATGACTGCTGAAACATTATATTGATATTTTTTTTAGTCTCCACTGTCTTGAAGAAGCAAGGGAAAAAAAATGAAAAATCATGGAACTGTAACCCATGCCAAACTTTAAAATCTGTTCTATAACTGCTTGTTAAAATGTACTTGGAAATTTATTGCTTTTTTGTATATATATTATATATCACAAATTTTTTAATGTTAAAAAAAAATCTAAATAGGTTCCATCCACTAGGGTAACATTTCAGAAGCCTACAACCTCCAGATGGGTCCCTGGACCAGATAAGTCCTGAAATGCAGAGGTGCCAGCCTCTCCAGAATATCAGATAGTTCAATCCCCCTATCCTATAGTAGCAACAGCCCCTTCCAACATGAAAAAGTTGAATGGGCATAGCCCAAATAATCGTAAAGCATGGGATCAAAGGTGATGGTGGAGTTATACAGAGAAGTTAAGGTTTAACAAATGAGTATGATTGCTGAATCGTTATGTTGATATTTCCTTTTGTCGCTAGTATCTTAGAGCAGCTAGAAGTAAAAACCTAAAATTGTGGAATTGTAACCCATACCAAACTCTGAAATCTGTTTTACAACTAATTGGTGTAATATGCTTTGAAATTTATTGCTTTTTTGTTTATATTATTTTTCACACCAAAAAAAAATAGAGATGGAAAAGTATAACAGAGAAGACAGGATTTAACAAATGAGTATGACTGCTGAATCATTACATTGATATTTTTATGGCCTCCAGTGTCTTGGAGCAAATAGAAAAAAAAAATCGTGGAACTGTAATCCATACCAAAGTTTAAAATCTGCTCTATAAGATTTCAAACAGAGTCGAGAGGTTATCCTCGAGGCTGTTTTTATGCATTGTATAGATATCTCTTTTTAGTTTATGGTATATTGGAGTGACTAAAGGGAAGTACCTGAAACTGTAGAGCTGTGTTTCAGAAGCCTTGTTTCTTGAAGATGATTATATAATGATATAGTTTTTACGATGTGACTGTGTGATTGTGAAAACCTTGTGTCTGATGCTCCTTTTATCTAGGGTATGGACAGATGAGTAAAAACTATGGATAAAAAATAAACAAATAATAGGGGGGACAAAGGGTAAAATTAATTAGGTAGATGGAAATACTAGTGGTCAATGAGAGAGAGGGGAAAGGGGTATGGTATGTAGTTTTTTTCTTTTGCTGGAGTGATGCAAATGTTCAAAAAAAAGGATCATGGTGATGAACACACAACTATGTGATGATATTGTGAGCCATTGACTATACACCGTGTATGAAACGTTTGTATGTTAAAAATGTTCATATATTTCCATATTGTTTTATTGATAAAAATGTTTTTTTAATGTGCTCTATAACTACTTGTTAAAATGTACTTGGAAATTTATTGCTTTTTTGAATATATGTTATATTTCAAAATTTAAAAAAATGTGAAAAAAAACTTTAAGTACAGCACACAGTTTTTCACCTATCAGATTAGCAAAGATCTAAATGTGTGAAAATACATCATTGGCCAAGTTGTGCAGAAATAGGCATTCTCACATACTTGATGGGAGTATAAATTAATACAACCTCCATAAAGAGCAATTTGGCAATAACTATCAAAATGTTAATTGCATATATTTTTTGACCCAGCAATTCTATTCCAAGGAATTTCTCCTACAGATATATTCTCCCATGTGGAATAGATTGGTAAAATCAACAGAATGGAAACAAGCTAAATATAGATCAAATAGCAACTGGGTAAATAAATTACAGTGCATCTGTATAATGAAATGTTATGCTACCTTAAAAACAGAGGATACTCTTTATGCAATGATATGAAACAATCTCCAAGCTATACCGCTCAGTGAAAAAGGCAAGGTAAATGAAGATGAGAAAAATATGCTACCATTTGCATAAGAAAATGGAAAAAAAAGAATATAAATACGTATTTGCTTGTATATTCATAAAATCCCTAGAAAGATTCATGAAAACTGATAATATTGGTAGTCTCCAGAGAGAAGTACTATGTTATTAAAGGACGCATGTTGACTCTCAGGAAAAACCTCTCATCTACCTGTATCTTTCCATATTATTCTAAGTGGGATCATCACAATCAAGGGGGATGAACATTTTTGTGGGTTTTAATACCTAAATCCAAAACACTTCCCAAGGCCTAAAGTTTAACTATTAATCCAACCTAAATGCCATCACAAGGAAGCAAGGAAACAAATCCAGAAGGAGAGGCATTCCACAATACAACTGGATCTGCCCCTTTAACAAATCATGTCATGAAAAGATAAAATGCTGTTGTGATTGATTGAAAGAGCCAATCAATCAAATGGAATTTGTGATCCTAGATTGGATTCTGGTTTGGATGTTTTGGGACTAGTTGAGGGAAATCAGACTATGAATTGGGTAACATATAAGATGAAATGCATTTATTTGGAAAGTTGGAGATTGTTAACTGAAAAAAGTAGGTTACAAAACAGCATGCATACTGCAATTTTATTGTGGTAAAAAATGCATATGTATAGAGGACACTTCGACTATATGCTAAGATATTAACAATGGTTATTCTCTAGTTGTTAGAAATTTGAATTTTCTAACCTTCTACATTGCATTGTAGTCCTTTTATAACAGTAAAAATTAAAAAGAAAAAGAAAAATCAACTAACTGAATTCTACTGAATTGGGGAAGTTTGAAGTGTTAGCCATAAAAATGAGAGATTCGCTGTTTTAAGTTTCCCAGCTGCTAAAACAAATACCACACAATGAGTTGGCTTAAACAATGGGAGTTTATTGGCATGGGCAGGACAGTGCTTTCTCCCAGTAGACTGTGGCTTCCTGAGGTTGGCTGCTGGGCAATCTTTGCTTCCTGGCTTTTCTGTCACATGGCAATGCATATGGCAGCATCTTCTTTCTCTTCCACGTTCCCTTGACTTCCAGCTTCTGGATGCTCCCCGTGGCTTGTCTCTCTGAATTTCACTCTGTGTATAAAGAACGCCAATCACTCAGATTAAAGCTCAAGTGATTCAGTTAGGCAACATCTCAACTGTAGTTAACATCTTCAAGAGATCCTATTTACAATGGGTCCATTCACAGGACCTGAAATTGCCTTACAGGGGGACATGATTCAATCCCCAACACTTAGAAAAGAGCAGAAGGTACAATCTAGTAATAAAAAAGGTGAACACATTTTGGGATTAAAGTAAAAACCTAAAAACAGTGCTTACAGGAAAGAACATCCATATATTTGCTCAGCTTAAAGATCATGTTAATTTGCTATGAAGCCTGCTGAAACAAATAAATGAGCCATGACTAAATATAAACAGAAAAGACAGATATAAAATATAAAAAGAATGCCATTTCTTACATTACCGTTTATTTGGTGAGATGTTGACCCACACATCACTATCAATACACCTCTGAGGAAAAGACAAGCTCCAGGTTTCAAGAATGACCATGCTGCACTAGAATCTGCGTTTTAAAACCCCCATAACTTCCTAGTTTACAAAGGCTATAGTGAAGTGACGAATTCCTGTCTCTCAACTTAGCAGGGCTATGTACTAGAATAACCCCTACTGTGCTTGTTTGAAAGGATGTATGGACCCTAGAAAAGCCATGTTTTAATGAAAATCCCATTTCGTAAAGGCAGAATAATCCCTATTCAATACTGTATGTTTGAAACTGTAATCAGATCATCTCCCTGGAGGTGTGATTTAATCAAGAGTGGTTGTTAAACTGGATTAGGTGACGACATGTCTTCACCCATTTGGGTAGGTCTTGATAAGTTTCTGGAGTCCTGTAAAAGAGGAAACATTTTGGAGAATGAAGGCGATTCAGAGAGAGCCAGAGAAGAACAACATAGCCACGAGAGCCCACAATGCAGTGACCTTTGGAGATGAAGAAGGAAAACACCTCCCGGGGAGCTCCGTGAAACAGGAAGCCAGAAGAGAAAGCTAGCAGATGATGCCTTGCTTCCCATGTACCCTTCCAGCTGAGAGAGAAACCATGACTGTGTTCACCATGTGCTTTCTTGGATGAAAGAGAGACCCTGAACTTCATTGGCCTTCTTGAACCAAGGTACCCTTTCCTGGATACCTTTGATAGGACATATCTATAGACTTGCTGTATTTGGGACATTATCTCGGCCTTAGAACTGTAAACTAGCAACTTATTAAATTCTTCTTTTTAAATGTTTATTTGGTACAAAATTTATCTTTTGACTAATGCATTTCCTAATATAACTTATGTCAAAAGCTTAATTGAACATCACAACTACATGAAATTTGAGTAGGACATGAGATTTTGTGGGTTTGTCCAGAGTGATGCCCCCGATAAATCCCAGAGCGATTTGAACAGTGAATTAAAAAGTATTTGCAAAGTCCCCTTCAGGTAATGGTGAGAAAGGGGGAAAATTCAACTTCTCCAAGTTGAATTCTTGATATTCTCACAAGCAGTGTGGACAACCAAAGCTGTACGCTGAGTCCCCAGTCTTGGGGTTTGTTCATATGAAACTTAACCCCACAAAGGATAGTCAAGCCTACTTAAAATTAGGCCTAAGAGTCACCCCCAAGAGAGCCTCTTTTGTTGCTCAGATGTGGCCTCACTCTCCAGCCAAAACAACATGCAAACTGACCACCCTCTCATAGTCTACGTGGGACATGACTCCCAGGGGTGTGGACCTGCCTGGCAACGTGGGACAGAAATCCTAGAATGAGCTGAGACTCAGCATCAAGGGATTGAGAAAATCCCTAAAATAAATTGAGATTCAGCATCAAGGGATTGAGAAAATCTTCTCAACCAAAAGGGGGAAGAGACAAATAAGACAAAGTGTCAATGGCTGAGAGATTCCAAACAGAGTTGAGAGGTTATCCTGGAGGTTATTCTTACGAATTAAGCAGATATCACCTTGTTAGTCAAGATGTAATGGAGAATGAGACTCTGTGAATGTGAAAACCTTGTGTCTGATGCTCCTTTTAGCTACTATATCAACAGAAGAGTAGAACATATGGAATAAAAATAAATAATAGGGGGAACAAATGTTACAATAAATTTAGTTTGAAATGCTAGTGATAAATGAAAGCGAGGGGTAAGGGGTATAGTATGTATAATCTTTTTTTTCTCTATTATCGTTTTATTTCTTTTTCTGTTGTCTTTTTATTTCTTTTTCTAAATCAATGCAAAGGTTCTAAGAAATGATGAATATGCAACTATGTGATGATATTAAGAATTACTGATTGTATATGTAGAATGGAATGATATCTTAATTTTTGTTCTTAATTTTTTTAATTAATAAAAAAAAAGTGAAAAAAAAAAGATGTAATGGAGAGGCTGGAGGGAACTGCCTGAAAATGTAGAGCTGTGTTCCAGTAGCCATGTTTCTTGAAGATGATTCTATAATGATATAGTTTTCACAATGTGGCTGTGTGATTGTGCAAACCTTGTGTCTGATGCTCCTTTTATCTATCTTGGCAACAGACAAGTAGAACATATGGAATAAAAATCAATAATGGGGGAACAAATGTTAAAAATAAATAAATCTAGTTTGAAATGCTGGGATCAGTGAAGGGGGGGTAAGGGGTATGGTATGTATAAATTTTTTTGTTTTCCTTTTATTTCTCTTTCTGAATAGATGCAAATGTTCCAAGAAATGATCATGATGATGAATATGCAACAATGTGATGATATTGTGAATTACTGACTATATATGTAGAACGGAATGATCAAAATAAGAATGTCTGCGCTTGGTGTTTTTTGGTATTTTTTTTTTAATTTAAAAATTAAAAAAAAAAAACTTTAGGATTTTATAAATTATTGTTTCCCCTTTTAGTTTTCCCCTTTCCAAGGAAAAAATAAATAAATAAATAAATAAATAATGGGGGAAGAAATGTTAAAATAAATTTAGTTTGAAATGCTAGTGATCAATGAAAGGGGTATGGTATGTATAAATTTTTTTCTGTTTTCGTTTTATTTCTTTTTCTGAGTAGATGCAAATGTTCCAAGAAATGATCATGATGATGAATATGCCACTATGTGATGATATTGTGAATTACTGATTATATATGTAGAACAGAATGATTAAAATAAGAAAAAAAATTCTCCTTTTTAAAAGCCATTCCATTTCGTTTGTTTGTCCAGGTTAGTGTAATGGCCCAATAAATCCCACAGTGATTTGAACAGTGAATAAAGAAGCATTTCAAGATGTAGCGGAGAGGCTGGAGGGAACTGCCTGAAAATGTAGAGCTGTGTTCCAGTAGTCATGTTTCTTGATGATGACTGAATAATGATATAGCTTTCCCAATGTGACTGTGGGATAGTGAAAACCTTGTGTCTGATGCTCCTTTTATCTACCTTGTCAACAAGACGAGTAGAACATATGGAAAAAAATAAATAATAGGGGGAACAAATGTTAAAATAAACTTAGTTTGAAATGCTAGTGATCAGTGAAAACGAGGGGTAAGAGGTATGATAGGTATAATCTTTTTTTTTCTGTTTTTGTTTTATTTCTTTTTCTATTGTCTTTTTATTTCTTTTTCTGAATGGATGCAAATGTTCTAAGAAATAATGAATATGCAACTAAGTGATATTGTGAATTACTGATTATCTATGTTGATGTTTTATTATGTTTGTTAAATTCTTTAATTAATAAATTTTATAAATAAATAAATAAATAAAAATGGGGGGAATAAATGTTAAAATAAATTTAAATGCTAGTGATCAATGAAAGGGAAGGGTAAGGAGTATGGTATGTATGAACTTTTTTGTTCTCTTTTTATTTCTTTTTCTGAATTGATGCAAATGTTCTAAGAAATGATCATGATGATGATAGACAACTGTGTTGATATTGTGAGTTATTGATTATATATCAAGAATGGAATGATCAATCATATGGTAAGAATGTTTGTATTTGCATGCTGTTATGTTGAATAAAAAAAAGCCTCCATTCATAATACTTCAGAATTTATTGGGTTATCTTAAAATTACTAAAACAAGGCTACCAAGGAATGGAGCCAATAAATCATGGGG